>WBMY01000386.1:20316-30679 GCA_013397315.1 Donacobius atricapilla
TTTTTCCTCTTTTGTGAGGGGGAAAAAGTTTTTGCCTCGTGAGGAAAGAGTCGCTTTCGGTCAGGAAAAGTTTCCTTTTTCCGAGGAAAAGTTGCTCTTTTGTGAGGCAAAGGCCGCTTTTTGTGAGGAAAAAGTCGCTTTTTGTGGGGGGAAAAGTGGCTAAATAGAGAGGGAAAAGCTTTTTTCTTGGGAGGAAAAAGTTCCCTTCACAAAACGCCTTTCTGAGGGAAAAGTTCCTTTCAGGAGGAAAAAGTGGCTTTTTGTGAGAAAAAGTCACTTTTTGGGGGGAAAAGATTCCCTTTTTCTGAGGGAAAAGCCCCTTTTTGTGCGGAAAAAGTCACTCGTGAGGAAAAAAAAGTCACTTTTTGTGAGGGAAAGGTTCTTTTTTTCTAAAGGAAAAAGTTCCTTTTTGTGAGGAAAAAGTCCCTTTTGTGAGGGAAAAAGTTCCCTTTTCATGAGAAATAAATCACTTGTGAGGGAAAAGTCACCTTTAGTGAGGGAAAAGTTCTTGGTTTTGAAGAAAAAGTCTTTTTTTGTGAGGAAAAAGTCTCTATTAGTGAGGGAAAAGTTCATTCTTATGAAGGAAAGGTCCAAATTTGGAAGTAAAAAAGCCACTTTTATGACAAAAACATGACTTTATATGAGGAAAACATCCATTTTGTGAGGGAAAGTCACTTCTTGTGAGGAAAAGATCCCCTTTTTTTCTGTGAAATAAAATGCCCTTGTGATGAAAAGGCCTCTGCGAGTAAAAAGTTACTTTTTGGAGGTGAAAATTTCTCTTTAGGGGAAAGAAGGCACATTTTAAAGGGAAAAGTTGGGTTTGGGGGAAGAAAAGTTACTTTTTAAAGGGAAAAGTTACTTTTTTGGGGGGGTAAAAGTCACTTTTCAGGTACAAAAGACTTTTTCTGGGGGAAAAATGTTACTTTTTTGAGGGGGGAGTACTCCTTTTGGGGGAAAAAATTTGTTTTAGGAGAGAAAGGACCATTTTGGGGGGGCGAGAACTTGATTTTTGTGGGGGAAAGTTTCTTTCTTTTCAGGGCAAGTTAATTTTGGCGGGGAAAAAATCAGTTTGGTGGGAGACAAAAGACACTTTTGGGGGAGGAAAAGTTGTTTTTTGTGGACAAGTCCCTTTTGGGGGGGGAAGAAAACTTGCTTTTTGGGGAGGAAATATAGGGGATTTTGCGGGGGGAAAACCACTTTTTTGAAGAGCAGCTACTTCTTAGAGTAAACTTGCTTTTTGAGGGGAGAAATAGCTCTTCAGATAGGAAGTTTTGGGAAGAAAAGCGATTTCAGAGGTGAAAAATGACCCTTTTCTGCGGGGAAGTGCCGTTCCTCAGAGAAGCGACGGCTTTTGGGGGAAGAAATCACGTTTCGGCGGGGGCGAGGTGGATTTTGAGGGGGAAAAAAGCTGAAAAATTTTGGGTTTTTTTGACGGGAGAGAAGCCTCCCGGCCGCACACAAAGAGCCGGGCGCTGGGCCGCATCCCGGCTCCCTCCGCGGGAGGGACCACCCAGCCCGAGCAGAAGGGAAAATTAAAACAAAACAACAACAAAAAAAACCCCTAAAAAACTCCACCCACGGCTTTGCGACAGCTCCGAGAGGGCCGGGCCGGGCCGAGGCCCCTCAGCCGCGTGTTTTGGGGTCACAGGGCGGTGCGGGCGGCCCTCGTGTGTCCTCGGAGCGGCCCGGCGGAGCTCGGAGCCGCCCGGAGGAGNTCCCCGGCGCTGCTCCAGCTCGGCGCCTCCCGGCCGAGCCCAGCGCCGGCTGCCAAAGGCACGGAGCTCTCCGGGGCCCCCCCCGAGCATCCATCCTGCTCCGCAGCCGCGGCGCATCCGCGCTCCCTCCTCTCCGGGGCAGGCCCTCGGGCTCTGCCCAGCGGAGCCCGGGTTTTGGGAATGGCCCCGGAGAGCCCCGCTCAGTACCAGGGGTCGGCCCGGTGCTGCTGGTTGTAGAGCTGCAGCTTGATCTGGTCGCGGATCTGGTTGATGAGGAGCTGCGCCAGGACGATGCCCACCAGCTGGAGGGGAGGGCAGCGGGAGAGGAGAGGAAGGGAGTGGGAAAAGGAGGGGAGAGGAAAGGGGGATAGATAAGGACAGGGAGGGGAGAGGAAGAGGGAGATGGAGGAGAAGGAAGGGATGGGGAGCGGGAAAGGGGCAGTGAGATGGAAGGAGAAGGAGAAGGAGAAAAGGAGGAGGAGAAGGAGAAGGAGGAGAAGGAGNNNNGAAGGAGAAGGAGGAGATGGAGAAGAGAAGGTGAAGGAGAAGGAGGAGATGGAGAAGAGAAGGTGAAGGAGAAGGAGGAGATGGAGAAGAGAAGGTGAAGGAGAAGGAGAAGAACCGAGAAGGAAATGCGAGAGGAAGGGGGAAAGGGAAGAGCAAGGGAAAAGGAAGGGGGGAGAGGGAGGGAAGGCGAAGTGGGAGAGGAAGGAGAGAAAAACAAGAGAAAGGGGAAAAAAAGAGCAAGAGGGAGTGGGGAGAAGGAGGAAGAAGAGGGAGAGGGAGGTACTGAGCGACACCAGGCAGTGTCACCCCACACCCCCATGCCTGACACTTGCATCACTCCCCCACCCCGCAGTCAGCCACCATTAGGGCAGCTCCCCACAAACCCCACAAAGCAGAGCTTTGGGACGGGCGCCTCTCCCCGCGGTGCCCCAGCCCCGTACCTGGGGCAGGGCCAGCCCCAGGGCGATGCCCCCGAGCAGGAAGAGGTTGCTGTGGGTCCAGTTGACCAGCTTGTCGATGCAGCCGTTGGTGTGGATGAAGGCACTGGCCTCCAGGTAGCCCCTGGCCTGCATGCCGTGGCCACACATGGTGTTGACGACAGCCTGGAGGGGGGGGACAGAGCACAGCGGGGCTGGGGACGGGACACACCGGGGTCCCTGCTCGTGGGGTGACCAGCAGCTCTGGCCCGTGCCTTGGTGGGGTGGCCCCTTCCGCGGTGTCCCCACGGCAGCCCTCCAGAGGCACCCGTCCCCTAAGAGGCAATTCCAGCTTCTGGGGAGGGAGAATTCTCCCTCACCCCACCACAGCTTTCCACCCCGGAGTCCCCAAACACAAAGATTGGGATGGGGGTTCCATACCCAGAGGGTGGATTTGGGGACACAAACCCAGAGTGTGGGATGGGGGAATCCAAACCCAAAAAGTGGATGGGTAAGCCAAACCCCAAAGGTGGATGGGGAACCCAAACCCCGAAGGTGGATGAGGAACTCAAACCCCAGTGGTGGATGGGGAACTCAAACCCCAAAGGTGAATGAGGAACTCAAACCCCAAAGATGGATGGGGAACCCAAACCCCAAAGATGGATGGGGAACGCAAACCCCAAAGGTGAATGAGGAACCCAAACCCCAAAGATGGATGGGGAACTCAAACCCCAATGATGGATGGGGAACCCAAACCCCAAAAATGGATGAGGAACCCAAACCCCGAAGGTGGATGAGGAACCCAAACCCCAAAGATGGATGGGGAACGCAAACCCCAAAGATGGATGGGGAACCCAAACCCCAAAAATGGATGAGGAACCCAAACCCCAATGGTAGATGAGGAACCCAAACCCCAATGGTAGATGAGGAACCCAAACCCCAAAGGTGGAGGAGGAACCCAAACCCCAAAAATGGAGGAGGAACCCAAACCCCAAAGACGAATGAGGAACCCAAACCCCGAAGGTGGATGAGGAACTCAAACCCCAAAGGTGGAGGAGGAACCCAAACCCCAAAGATGGATGGGGTTCATACGTTCCCCTCAGCGTGCTCCCGCCCTGGGGCCGGGCTGCGGGCTCAGCACGGCCCCAGGGGCGGCAGGACAGGCTGAGGGCAGCGCCCCCGAGGCAGAGCCCCCAAGGCCGGCCCCAGGCCTGACCTGGCCGGCGTCGCGCAGGCAGCAGGAGAAGGGCACGGAGCAGCGCTCGCGGCTGGGGTTGGAGGCCGTGCAGTTGAAGTACATGTTCCGGGACCAGTCCTTGTAGGAGACGCCCCCGCAGCAGCTGAACTGCGGGCAGGGCACGGGGCTCAGCGGGGAGGGCTCGGCGCACTGCGGGCTGTCTGCACCCCCAGATCTCCCCGGGCTCCCCCTGCCCCGGCAGGACAGCGCCGTGAGCATCACATCCTCCTGCAAGAGCCATCCGACGCCTCCAAGCCGTGCTACCGCACAGATTTAAGCCTGACACAGGAGTGGGGACACCTGCTCCTCCACTGGAGGGACACCCCAACCCTGCAGATCGCCCCCCGGTCACCTCCTTCTGCCCGAAATCGATGAGGTTCTGCAGGTCCAGGTCATCCCGGTAATGCACGATGGCCCCGTTGATGATCTCGCTGACCTTCCCGCGTGCCTGGGGGGCAAATGGGGGGGGGGGAAACGCCAGCGAGGCTCAATTCTCCTCCCCAGACATCCCGCAAAGTGCCAAAAAAATTCCCTAATTCCGTCCCCTAAAATTACCCCCAAAAATCCCAGATTTCTTGCACAAATATCCCAAAAATTGCCAAAAAAATTTCCCAAATTCTGTTTTCAAAACCATCCCCAAAAACCCCCAAATTCCCTCCCCAAATATCCCGGGAGTCACCCCGAAAAACCCCAAATCCCCTCCCCGAAATCATCCCCCCAAAAAAATCCCAAATCCCATCCTCAAAATTATCCCCAAAAAATCCCGGATTTCCTCCCCAGATATGCCAGGAATCGCCCCAAAAAATTCCCACATTTCACCCCCCAGTCCCAAAAAAAACAAAACCCCCTGAACTTCCTCCCTGAACACCCCCAGCAGGACAGGGCTGGGCTCTCTGCTCCCCCAGGACCTCATCGGAGAAGACAAAGCCCAGCACGCCGGCCGCCAGCTGCAGGAGGAAGGTGATGGTCAGGCACACGGAGAACTGCGGGAAGAGGAACGTGACAGAGAGGATGTGGGCTCGATATTTCTGAATTTCAGCTCGCTGACCGCTGCCGGCTCCTTTCCCAAGGGAAAGCTGCCAACAGTTTCTCTTTCCAAAACATCTCTCTGCGTTTCTCAGCACAGGCTCAGCAAACAGTGTTCCCTTTGCCAGAACAACTGTCCCCAGGGGTTGTTTCCTATTCCTGAACCAATGGAGAGCAGTGTCAGTGCCATGGAGCAATAACAGACCTTTTTACACGGTGTGTTCTAAAAGAAACTGCTGGGATTGTAAATAAAGCTCCTTTCCCTTCTGACAGCTCCATGGAGTTGATCCATCCCGTGTCCCCCCGTGACACGAGGGCACCACGGGAGGGACCCCAAGACGCCCCCGCCGCCCTGCCGGCACTCACCACCTGCAGCAGGCAGATGTTCTCCCGCAGGGAGCCGACGCAGCCGCAGAAGGTGATGAGGAAGGTGAGGACGCCCACCACGATGAGGAGGATGGCGGGGTCCACCGCCAGGCACGCCATGGCCGCCTCTGTCACGGCGAGCTGTCAGCAGCGCGGCCGGCGCGGCTGGCACCCCACAGCCCAGCCACGGCCCCCCCGGCTCACCTGCGTGCTTCAGCAGCCGGGCGTAGAGCCCCACGGCCACCATCGCCACGGAGATCACCTGCGGAGGGACAGGGGGGACCCCAGCGGTGTCACCGCAGCCGTGCCGCCGGCACGTCCCCACCTGCAGCCCCCCAGAGCCGGGGCCGCGACCGGGGCAGCAGAGCTGCCTGCGGTTGTGCTTGTCACGCCCGTGTCCAGCACGGCCCTACCTGCTGAGGTCACCTCTGTCCTCACCTGCTGAGGTCACCTCTGTCCTCACCTGCTGAGGTCACCTCTGTCCCCACCTCCTGCGGTCACCTCTGTCCTCCCCTCCTGNTTAAAAATCCCCCAAAACGTAAAAAAAAACCCCCAAATCTCCCAAGAAGTACGAAAGTCCCCAAAACGTTTTTTTTAAAAGTCTCTGACATGTAAAAAAAATTACTCGAAACTTCTCAAAAATGTAACAGTCCCTCAAAACATTAAAAAAAAATTTGGAAAGGCCCCCAAACATGGAAAACTGTGGCTTCCCTGCAGGAGAAATCCCTGGAGTGGGCTGGGGACAAGAGGGACTCTGTCCCCCTCTCTGGGGAGTTGTCACCTGTGGGGGGGGCAGGAAGGGTCCTGGAGAAGCGGTGGGGATCCAAAGGACCCCCCAAAACCCTCGGGGAATGGGGAAATCCCTTCTGTAAATTCTGGAGTGGGGGATCCCAGTGGGGTTCAGGGACGGGGACACTCCCAGGGGCCAGGAGTCCCCCAGGAAGGAGGGGTCACTGTGGGGTGCCGGGGTTGGGGGCCTCCAGGGACCCCCAGTGGATTCCAGCGAGGACAGCTCCAAAGTCAGGGGGTTCCCTTTGGGGTTCCAGGGATGGAGGTGGGTCAGGGGATCCCGGGAATGCGGGGTCCCAAATAGGTCCAGGGGTGGAGAGAGGGTCCCTGGGGATGGGGGATCCCAAAAGGGTTCAGGGATGGAGACAGTCCCAAGGGCTGGGAGTCCCGGAGATGAGGGGTCCCAAAGGGATTTAAGGATGGAGACAGTCCCAAGGGCTGGGAGTCCCGGAGATGAGGGGTCCCAAAGGGATTTAAGGATGGAGACAGTCCCAAGGGCTGGGAGTCCCGGAGATGAGGGGTCCCAAAGGGATTTAAGGATGGAGACAGTCCCAAGGGCTGGGAGTCCCGGAGATGAGGGGTCCCAAAGGGATTTAAGGATGGAGACAGTCCCAAGGGCTGGGAGTCCCGGAGATGAGGGGTCCCAAAGGGATTTAAGGATGGAGACAGTCCTAAGGGCTGGGGGTCCCGGTGGGATGTCAGGGATGGGCGTGCCGGGGATGCCCGGGATGGCGGTGTCCCCACGGGGTGCAGGGACGGGGACAGCCCCAGGCTCCGGGCGCCCTTCGGCAGCGGGGTGTGGCGGCGCGCCGGCACTCACCCAGAAGAGCAGGTTGAAGAAGAAGAGCACGTACTTGGCCACCGGGCTCACGAAGGAGAAATCGTCCCCGAGGGGCCCCGCGGGGAGCGCCGCCCGCCTCGCCATGACCGAGCGCGGCCGAGCGGCGCCGAACGGAGCCGAGTGAGGGCGAGCGGCGCCGAGCGGGGGACGAACGGAGCCGAACGGGACCGCTCCCCGCTTCTCCCCGCAGCGAGCCCAGCCCCGCCTCCTCCCGCTCATTGGCTGCACCCTCCTCACTCTGCCTTCTCATTGGTCAAAATCCCCGTCACTCAACCCCGTTAGTCCCGCCCCCGCGCTGCCGCACCTGTCGGTGCCTTAAAGGGCCAGCGCTCCCTGTCCTCAGCCCGTGCGGAGCCCGAGTTTGGGTCGCGCCCAAATCCCACCTGGGACATCCCAAACCTGCCCGGGCCGTGCCCCAGAGAACCCCGCAGCTTGGAGGGATTGATGAGTTTTATAATTCCGGCTCTAATTCGTAATTGATTTCTGCCCCGGGCGACGGTCCTCGAAGGGACCCGAGGGACGGCAGGGACACAGCGGGCTTGTCATCCCCGAAACGTGGCCAGCTGAGATGAGTCGGGGTTTTCCTGTGAGGACGTGGCCGAGCCTCTGGCCCAAATGTGCTGAAATCAGCCCGAAACCCTCCCGTGCTGACACTGCGTCCTCGGTGACCTCTCCATCACGGGGAAGCGGGAGCCCAAACCGCAGCCATCCCCCTCCGCTGCCGAAACCGGGGCGCTCTCATGAATCCTGGGACACGGGGAAGCCGCAGGTCCCTTCCCCAACGGGATCCAACCCTCAAACCCCGTTTTTGGGATGAATTTTGCCCTATTTTTTTTCCTCACATTTCAGTTTTCTTGGCTGGTGCGGGCAGAGACGAGAGCTGTCACCTTGTCCCATCACCCTTTTCTTAGAGGGAGCGCCGACTCACAGTTATAATTTAATTTGTTATTATTCCATCTTTTATTAGTTCTCTTCCGCCCCTGGGCTGAGCCTGGCTGGAAATCCCCTGGGAGCAGACGCTGGCACGGCCCTTTCCGGAGAAGAGAGGAACCAAACCAAAAAATTCCCTATTTTAGGGTCACAGAGAAGCCAGTCCCTCCCCCAGGACAGTCATTTCCTTGGGAAATTTCCCCAAAATGCTGGGGGGGTGGTCTCCAGAGGGACCCCTCAGACAACCCACGAGGTCTTGGTGGGATTGAACCTCACGGGAGAGTTTCTGCCCCTACAAAAAACGCGATGGTGCCCATGGACGCCAGACTTGGAGGTCCACCAGCCAGCCCCGTGTGCTTCCCCAAAAATCCACGTGTCCTCCGTCGGGTCTGTGCGCCCGCCCATCAGATCTGTCCTCCCGTGGGTGTGTCCCCAGGGATGTGCCCCAGTGGGGTGGGATCCACGGGATTGATGGGATGGGATGGGATCCATGGGATGGGGTGGGATGGGATTCATGGGATGAGATGGGATGGGATGCATGCAATGGGACAGGATTCATGGGATGAGATGGGATCCATGGGATGGGATCCATGGGATGGGATGAGATTCATGGGGTAAGATGGGATAGGATCCATGCAATGGTATCGAGTGAGATGGGATCCATGGGATGGGATGCATGGGATGGGATGGGATTCATGGGATGGGTTCCATGAGATGGGAGAGAGTGAGATGGGATCCATGGGATGGGATCCATAGGATGGGATGGGATTCATGGGATGGGTTCCATGAGATGGGAGAGAGTGAGNGTGAACAATTTTTGTTGTTTTCCATGCTTTTTGCTTATCAATTTACATATTTTTCCACTTCTTTTCAATAATATAATATGAAAAAGTATATCTTTATAAAATTATATAAGTATAATGATAAATCATATATAATATATAATTAATATATATATTGGGATTAAGATAGAGCAAAACACTATTAAGTCTCTTTCCATACTACAAGGATTGGTGCCTTTGTTTCCACAAATTTCTTAAAATGACTATAAATTACTCTTATTATTAACGACTATTATTTCCCAATCTCACTGTAACATAAAACACAATCAGCATTGGTAATAATTAATATTGGTGGTACCATAACATAATAAAAGTGTTGGTAAAAATAGAGATTATTACTATTAATGTTGCTATTGTTAATCACAATGTAGTACTGAGAGTGGTGATTAACATGGTGATAGTAGTGGTAAAAATACGGATTAATCATAAGAATATAAATTAATAGCAAGAACACATTGCTGTTAGCAATCCTAATGTAGTAACACCAATAACAATTAAAAAACAAATATTAGTGGAAATACAAACTTATAGTCCTAATATACTGTGAGCAGTAAGACTACAGAAATACAATTAACCCAAATGATTGGAAATANTACCCATGGGATGGGTTGGGAATGGGACCGGACGGGGATGAAGCGGAGGGCGCAGGGAAGGAGAAGGGAGGAATAATAATTATAATTATTATACAATAAAGATAATATAGTATAATATAANTGGAAATAATAGATATAAATATTATTACATTATAGAAATAATAGATATTAATATTACTACATTATAGAAATAACAGATATTAATATTATTACATTATAGAATTACCCCAAATGTTGGAAATAATAAATATTATTATATTATAAAATTAACCCAAATGATTGGAAATAATACATGTTGTTGCATTCTATAATTACCACAAATGATTGGAAATAAAAGATATTAATATTATTACCTTATAGAATTAACCCAAATGATTGGAAATAATACATAATATTACATTATAGAATTAACCCAGATGGTTGGAAATAATACATATTATTGCATTATATAATTAACACAAATGAATGGAAATCATAGATATTAACATTATTACATTATAGAATTAACAAAAATTATTGGAAATCATATCTATTTATATTCTTAGATTAAAGATAAGTATTATTATATGCATTAACAAAGTTTTGGGGTAACATTAGTGGTAATTAACACCGCCAGAGCACAGCGAGGTTACCACCCAGGCAAACAAATACGGAATATCATTAATTATCAAAAATTACACCTAATGAAGCACCAAGAGCCCTGATGATGAATTATTGATGGATGCATCTATCTCTAAGTTCAATGTTGATTTAATTCCGTGGTGCCACCAGCCCAGGGCCGGCCCGGAGCGCCCGTGGCCGGTGCGAGGTGACCCTGCCCGTGGCACGGCGGGCACCGCGCCGTCGCCAAGGCCCCTCCGGCCCGACCATCGCAGGGTTCCAGGGCTCTGCGCTGCCCCTCTGTGACATCAGCCCGGGCCGGTGGCACCGCGGGGCACCAGAGGTGCCACCTCTGCTGCGGCTCTGCCACCTGCGCTGGCACCCATGGCTTTGCTGTGCCTGCTGGTCCTGCTGGCGCTGGCCGGGCCCGTGGGGGGCACCTGGGACACCTGCAGGTCAGTGTCCCCCGGGGGCTCGGGGACACCTCCCTGCCACAGCCCG
>WBMY01000387.1:10182-117640 GCA_013397315.1 Donacobius atricapilla
AGGGGAATGCAGAGGAGTAACAAAGTTTTTCAAAACAAACTGTGCGCTTCTTCTTTCCCTGTTTTGCTCTGAGAATAAGCCTTAAAGGTACAGAACACAATATACACAGCAGACGACTGGGGGTACAGGCACCATAAAGTCACTCTAGGACACAAGGTCAGTGGAGAGGGAGAGGTGGTCGAGGCACCAGAGCTCATATTTCCCTGCAGCCCTTGGTGCAGACCATGGTGAAGCAGCTGTGCCCCTGCAGCCCATGGGGGTCCATGGGGATGCAGGGATCCACCCTCAGCCCATGGAGAGCACCATGCTGGAGCAGATGGATGTCTGAGATGAGGCTCTGACCCTACAGAAGGAGCATGGAGAGTGGAGCCCACTCTGGAGCAGCCTGTTCTTCAAGGACTGCACCCCATGGAAGAGCGACCCACACCGCAGCAGTTTGAGGGGTGCTGTAGCCCCTGGGATGGCCTCCCATTGCAGCCGTTGGCGGGGAACTGCTGTTCTCATGTCGGAGTAGTGCGCAGAGAGCTGTCTCCTGCGGGGCGGACCCCATGGGGCAGTAGATTGCTCGCCCTGAACCATGGAGAAACCACAGGCAATGAACTGACCCCCACTGATGAATCCCCATTCCCTGTCCCTTTGTGCCTCTGGGTTAGGAGGTAGAGCTGGGATACTGTAATTTTGGAGTAAGGGATTCTTGAAAGTCAGACAGCTTTCCAGGGTTATCTCCCATGGGATTATTGGAAGTGGGGTCCTGAATGGGGAAAATTATGCTCCCCTTAAATTCATAGCTGTGATCCTTCAATTTGTTGATTTATCCCTAAAATCCACTATTTTACAATCACTACAGCCAAGACTGCTCCCAGATTTCGCATCTAAGGCTAGTTCTTCCATGTTTGTAAGTATCAGGTAGGTCCAGCAGAGCATTTTGTATTTTTTGCTCCTTGGTCAGCCATGTCAGGAAGTTATCACCAGCACTCCTGGAGCATAAAATTAATTCAATCTTCTTTCCGAATAGATTTTGTCTTGTAGTCGATTTTGAGCAGCAATGAAATTTCATTTTGCTTCAACACTTATGACTGTGGCTTCTCAGAGAAGGGATTCAGTTCAAGATAAGGACAGCAACTGAGCTTGTTGCCTGTACTTTAAGTATCTAACTTGGGAATAGGTGTATTGTTTTTTATGTATTATTTAATGTATGAAGTTTGTTTGCTTGGGCTATGACAGTACATTTAGAATATAGGAAAATTTCCATATGTACATCTAGATATCCTAATTTCAACCTCATGTCAGACAAGATATGAACTCCCATTCTGGTTTTTTCCTCAGCTGACATAACACAGGATCCTTGTTTATATTTTAGATCATCTATTGAATACAGCTGGGAAGAAAAACAAAACAAAAACCAAAAACAAATCACAAAAAAAACCCCCAAAAAATCAGATCAAAAAGTAATGAAAGAAACAGATACATTTAAAGGCATTAGAGGACAGAATTCTCAATAAACCTTTATATGAGAAAAATAACTTAATCATTTTATGAAATTAATTTATTCCTTAAGTAAAATATGAGTGCTAAAATCAGATAGGAAAGAATTAAGAGAATTCTGATTAAGCAATAAAACAAAATAAAAATGTGACAAAAGAAAAAATGCAGAAAACTTAAATAAATTTTTGATGTGTAAATCATGCACAGAAAAGTGTGACAGCACTTTCCTAGATGTAGCAAAAAAAAATGGAAAAAAAGTAATGAAAAATGATACACAAGAAGTCTTTGAGTTGATCTGCATGCAGACTTCCAGTACCTAAAGGGAGACTGCAAGAAAGCTGAAGAGAGACTTGTTTGCAGGTGTAAATAAGGGGTCTGGATCCATTTGAAAATATGTAAGATCAGAATATAGCAGAAGTTTGGCAAAGTGCAAAACAAGCAGTGGACAACAGTAAACTGAAAATCAAGAACTGTGAAAAAAAAATAAATTATTCATTACAAACTTCACACAGCACAGCAAAAGTTACTGGTTTTTTTCCTCATTACTGCACATGATTTGAACTTTTTGAAAGCCAGACTCCAAATTAGACAGCTGTTCATAACATGTGGAGAGGGAACAAGTGGTTCCAGTAGGGATCTCAAGAAAGCTCTCAGTGCTTCATTCTGAAGTAATGAACACTTCATTGCAGAGGAAAAAGCATTACCTCATTGCATGAGCAGCAAATAGACAGGTACATATTATCAATTTCACTGTTGTGGTAAATGGAAAAGTCTTGAAAAGACATGAAGGAAAGTCCTTATTATATTAAAGCATATGTGTTGATGACTGAGTTTATGCAGATTTTTTGCATCTGTATGCAGACAACGCTTCAGATTCTTAACCAAGAAACAAAAAAGTTGTAAGTTGGATGGCTTACAGTGTAAATTCAGTTTTCCTTGCATGAGAGGCTAAGGAGAACAGAGAAATTGAGACTAAATATATTGCCTATTATTTCCTTCTCCATCATAATCCCTTTTTCTCTGTCTCATTATGCTGCATTATCTTTATTTTGGGTCCTTTATGGGCATTTATTATGATAAATCCTCTGTCATTTTGTTCTACTATTAGTCAATTTAACCATCAGTCTGTGCAGTCATTTATCAGATTAAAGCTATATTTTAACCTACATTTCAGATTTATTGGAACTGAAACATTTAATGTTTCAGTTATGCCTAAATAATATATATATAGATATTGTATGTGCATAAAATCTGCTGTCGCTTTCAGAATCAAGGTGGAAGACAGTTATTGAGGGATAATTGTTGCTATTTATAGGAAATGGGTTCTCATTAAAAATAAAGGTTAAATTAAGAAGTTAGTTCTTTCCTGGAAGTGAAATTTACATTTCTTTTTAAAGTGACAGCTTTCAATAGCAGTAAAATCTAAATTCAAATTTGCTATATAATAGACCTCCTTCCTCATTAAACTTTTTTTGGACTTAATAAAACAAACTCCTTAAAGCTTATTTCTGTTCACGCATGTCTTCCTTCCTAAAGGAAATGTTTCTGGAACCTTAGAAGAAAATCCCTTTGAAGAAAATCCCTTCAACTGTTTCATAATTAAAATATTATGAAATATATATATTCCCATATAAATGCTAAATTCTGAATAACAATTTCTCGGTGGAGTAGAACACTGAAAACCAAACTTTTTAGCTTCCAGTTAGGATATAATACTCCAAGGGTGAAAAAAACCAATAATCTAAAGTCCCCACAAATATGTGAAAAAGTTAAAGAAGGGATCTTTCTGCAGTAAATATATTCTAAATTATTTCTTCCTTCAGCTCAGACCTTGAGGTAAAAATTATGATGGTCAGATACTTTTATAAGGGAAAGGATTAAAATAGAAGCAGTAATGAGTCCAGATGATTTTGTGACTGTACCACTACTGAAAAAAGTTTCTGTTCCTCTGCGGCAGAGCAAATTCATATCTACCTGAAGGAACGGTAGCCATGCAGAATGACAGGCTAGATATTAAACAAACCAAACCAAAACAAAAATTCTAGGTAAAATTTAGTATTGCTAAATTTGCTAACTTTAAATTGGAGTATTCTTGAAAGAAATAACGCATGCAGTTCTTGATAGAGATATCCAGAATGAAGTACCTTTATGACTATTATCTTGGTAAATGTTAAAAGAGGTTTCTGGTCTAATGCATTTTCCGGTTTAAATATAATTGTCGTCTGATGTTACATTGAGACACTTTCTTTGGATGATCATTTCAAATTGTGTCTTCTGAATCAAAATGAGATCAAATTTGCGGAGGCAGTAGCTATGGAGATAATCTTCATGCAGTTCCAATTATCAGTTTCTGTATTGACAATTCTTGATACACAGAATATAGAAGCTCTTTAAAGAACTACAATATGGTAACAAATAACCATTGATGAAAAGGTCCTCCAGTAAAACACATTCTTTTGCTGAAGTCCTTATTTTGAAAGTGCTAGGAGAACTACAAATATAAGCACTGCATTAAAAGTCTTGAAGAAAGTTAATGATTAAACTTTCCAGTTTTCTATTCTTTAGATATTAAAGTAGTACCTGTTGTTCATTATGCGGCACCAATATATTTTGCTTTTCTCCAGCTATTTAACTCTTGGTGAAACATTCTGTTTGGATATTTCTAGAGTGTTCTATTTATTTTTTTTTTAAATAGCAAAAATTAAATAGCTAAAAGAATATCCATGACTAATGGACTACAATTTGATAATAGCAGGTTATTTAAGATAATTGTGCAGAAGTAACCGAGGCAAAAAGGAATAAAACTCTCCAAACTACAGCAAAGCCAGTGTGAGATCTACCTAGAGAGCAAATCTTCTAAACCCAGCAATTCATTCTCTTCTATCTTTCTCAATGCATGTGTTGGCTTCAAAACAATTCTACCCAAGAGAGATACAATTGCTGTTTTAATTACAACTCACAAAAGAGAAAGCAACAGATGCATAAACATATTTTAAGTATTTATTAAATATCTGCTGAATTGTTATAGTCCTGTTGGCTCATTAGTAAAATCTCCATGGATTAACTAGTGATTCCCAACACCTTCATCTACAAAGACATAGGGAAGATTTGCATTCTCACCTTATGTACACTCATTATAATTTCCTTTATATGTTGCTAATTATAAGACCTTATATTTCTTTACTCTTTTCCTCTTGGTAAGGTCTTACAGAATTGCTGACTATAAAAGATCTATAAAAGGATCTATAAAAGAATCCACTGAATAAATATACCAAACCATTAAGTTCTTTTTCAAAGTGATCAAGGTTAAGAAGCATCGACTAAAAAATAAAACGAAAACAAAGAAAAAAGGGGGTGAGGAAGCAGGAAAAAAAAATCCTCAGTTCTTGGAAAATTAAGACTGTGAGGATTTTTCTTATAATGCCAAGGATAATTCTGATCCCACACCACAGAGGTTTAGAAATTCTTGGAAGAATATTCAACTTTTTGTATTCTATCTCTGAATATAATTCAAGAATGACAAACAGATGTGATGATTTCTTAATGTGCGTAATCAGGAATAACTGTTGTACTCTTTACATAATAATATGAAAACTTTTCAAAAGGCACATTGCAAATTTCATTTTCTGGACCCATGAGGGTTTGTGTTTAAAGTGCATGACCCTCTGAAGGGGTAGACAGAGCTTTTCCCCACTTATTTTCCCCACCATTCCATAGAATGACCAAAGGTAAAAAATTAATTTAATCCATATTGTAATAATCTTTCCCAGTGCTTCACATCAAGAGAAATTAGTAGCTTCCTCCCTTAGTTTTCATCCAAATGTCACAACTATACAATATTCCTTTTGTTTTTCTCTACTGTTTAACCATTCCATAGGTTAGCAGCACTTGAACCATAAAGCAAGGACATGTCTATCCTGAAGAATATTCCAAGCAGGAATGACTGAGATAAATTGAACAAAGAAGGATATTCATTGTGTTAAGCATCAACTACACCAGGATTCTTTTGCATTTGAATTTTTCATTTATGAGATAAAATAGAAGTTTCATATTAAGTAAACATACTGGGCATGAGTCAGTTTCCTAAATATAAGAATTCAATTTAATTTAGGTGCTGGAAAAGTGTTCTCTCTGGTCTTCACTTGCTGCTGAAGACTGAAAATACCTCTCAGTCATCTGAATTCAATGCAGATACCTAATATAGGGCAAGGACATTTCAAATGGTAGTAGTTGGCTTTATCAGAGTAAAAGAAACAAGTCTAAAGGGTGGGACCACTTTTGAGGTTAGGATTACTACACTTAAGGTATTATATATAAATGTTTACATGTACTTGGAAGTCTAAACTTCACTGGAAATCTAATCTGTACAGATGATGTACAGTAAAGAGAAATACAGATGGTCAGGCTCCAATTTTCTACCCGAGGGTGAGTGGAAACAACCTCTAGGCTACATGTCTCTGCCAACCAATCTTCAATTTTTTTCTATTTTTATTGTGGGTTTAGGTACTTTGCTTATAAGTAGATGCAAAAGTACATATATATATGTATATATAAAGAGAATGAAGTAGCAGAAGTGACATTTTTAAAGACTATAGGGAAAATATCAAGGTAGTTACATTTTTGGAATGTACAGGAATTGTCAGAAGACAACATGTAGAGGAACTTATGATGGGTCATAAAAACAGTTTTTTATGGAATCCATGATTTTCAGAACAAAGTGGGATTATGAATTACTATTCCCAGGCTCATCAACTAAGATATTTTGTTGAGCTCATTCAAGGATGGAGGGATGTATTATGCAGTATGTTTTTGTGAAAGATATTCTTTTCATGGTAACTGGATATTTCTGTCCTTCATTACTTGCCTGAGCTCCTTCTTGAGGACTTCCCTGAGGGCTCTATGAAACTTCTAGCAGTGGATTAGAAGTGAATAACTGAGGCTATTATACCTGCCACATTTCAGTGTGCTTACACTGAGCATACAATGGGCTGAAAACTGCTGTAGGTTTTGAACTGATTCAGGAGTGATCAGACTAGTTTTATCTCAGATGTAATAGTGTCTAGTAAAAGACAGTATAGGTGTTTTGGTTTAAGTCCTGCCAGGAACCCAGCACTACACACCAGTAGGATCAGGGAGAGAATTGGAATGGTAAAAGCTAGAAAAACATGTGGGTTGAGATAAAGGCACTTAAATAGGGAAGGCAAAAGCCACAAACACAAGGAAAGAAAACCAAGGGATGAATTCCTTGCTTCTCATGGGCAGGCAGGTGTTCAGCCACCTCCAGGACAGCAGGGCCCCATCACATGTAACAGTGACCTGAGAAGACAAATACAATCACTCCAAATTTAATCTCCTCCCTCCTTCCCCCAGCTTTATACACTGAGCATGTCATATGGTCTGGAATATCCTTTTGGTCAGTTGGGC
This sequence comes from Donacobius atricapilla, assembly GCA_013397315.1. Classification (NCBI taxonomy): domain Eukaryota; kingdom Metazoa; phylum Chordata; class Aves; order Passeriformes; family Mimidae; genus Donacobius; species Donacobius atricapilla. Next base: position 17,092 of record WBMY01000387.1, read on the forward strand.
TCAGTTGTCCCAGATGTGCCCCCTCCCAAATCCTCGTGCCTCCCCAACCTCCTCACTGATGAGGTGGGGTGAGGAGTGGAAAAGGCCTTGACTCCGTAGGCACTGCTCAGCGATAAAAAAGGCATGTTTGTGCTATCAACACCATTTCCAGCAGAAATCCAAAACACAGACCCATATTACTTACTGTGGAGGAAACTAACTCTACCCCAGCCAAAACCAATACCAACATAAAAACAGACATATACCTATAGGAAAATAGAAGAAGCCTAGGACCTACTCCTGAAGTCAGGCTGTGGTGGGTTGACCCTGGCTGGATGTCAGGTGTCCACCAAAGTTGCTTTGTCATACCCCTTGTTAGCTGGAAAGTAGAGAGAAGACATTATGAAAGGATTAAGATAAGGACAGGGATAGATCACTCGCCAGTTATCACCATGGGAAAAGCAGACTTGTGTTGGGGAAATCAATTTAATTTTCTACCAATCAAATCAGAGTCAAATAAGATTAAATAAAAACAAAATTTATAATACCTTCTCTCCACCCCCTCTTCTTCCTGGATTCCACTCTGCGGGAATTTCTGGCTCTTTCCTGCTCCAAGGTCAGGGTGAATAAAACTCAGGAGACATTGTTTTTGAAGTCTCAGTTGAAATTTATTATCCTTATCTACTACAAACTCACGAGATGGGAACTCTCTCCAACACGTCAGGAAAGTGAGCTAAAATGGTGTCTATCCAAGGCTATTTAAGTCCCAATTATCCAATAAACAGTTGACATCTATATTACTTATGCCTCTAATCCAATTGTGATCACTCGAAATCTGCAATGTGGACCTCTTTCACCCAATAACAGAAAACCATCCAAATTCATGAAGAAGAAAGAAGAAGAAGGTGCAAAAAAAGGCAACTAACTCACACCCATCTTGGCTCTCATATATCCCAAATTTAAGTTTTTCACCCAGTGAGATCACACAATACTATCCCAAATATCCAAACTACACACACACTGCTTCTGTGCTATCACTCAATTTTTGGAAGCCTGTTCTAAGGCCCCAGGTCAACTGCAGTGCTTCCCTGAAGTTCTGTGTCTGTCAGCACAGAATCCAAAATTCTCAAAATCTAGAGTTCCCACACCACTCATAATTTCTCAGTGACACAGGATGAAACGAATGGGGGATGCAGTTAGTTAATCTCATATTGTCACTGTCTCTCCTTCCTCCTCATAGCCTTCCTCTGCTTCATTGTGGGGTCCCTCACACAGGTTGCAGATTTTCATGAACGGCTCCAGTGTGAATCCCTTATATGGAGCACAGTCTTTCAGAAACCAATTGCTCTGCCATGGGTCCTGTGGGATCATAAGTCCTGCCACTAAAACTGCTCCATCCTGGGCTCCTCCTCCACAGGACCAGAGGTTCTACCAGGAGCCTGCTTGAGCATGGGCTTCCCATGGGGTCATGGTCCCTTTCAGGCATCTACCTGCTCCAGCATGGAGTCTTCTGCCGGCTGGATAGGAATTTCTGTGCCTGGATCATCCCCTTCCCCCTCTTCACTGACCTTGGTGTCTGCAAGGCTATTTCTCTCACATGTTCTCACTCCTTTCTCTGGCTGCTGCTTTGGAGCAGTTTGTTTTCCCCTTCTTAAACAGGCCATTCCAGAGGCACTACGACAGTCACTGGTAGCCTTAGCTTTGCCCAGGAGTATGTCTGTCTTGGCTCCATCTGTCTGGCTTGGATAGTATTGGCTGTATTGAACACAGGGAAAACTTCTGATCTCTTTTCATGGAAGTCGCCCCTTGACAGTTCACCCAGTAGCTGAACTGCTGCCAAAATCTTGGATTGCAAACACTATATACAGAGTCGTATTGGATCACATTTCTTTGGTGTCAACACAAACTCTACTGGGATGAAATTTCACAATCATACCTAAAGGCCACATTTGTACCTTGACATCTGCAATACCCCTATGTATTGATTAGTTTGCATGTCAAAATCAGAATTTTAAGGTATTTCTGTATAGGTATATGATCAGTAAGACAATATACCTTCTGAGGTAGCAGCTTTTCCAACTACTAAAAAAATCACTGAGTCATTACTGTTTTTTTTTTTTTCTAAAACAAATGTTCTCAGTATACCAGAAGTAACACTTCCATAGAATTCAGAATCTTGCCCTTTGAGGGGGACATACTGCCAAAGCACTGCTTCATTCCAGTTATCTCTGTCTAGTAAAACATTTCATTGTGCTCAATTACTGAACAGCAGAACTCATGGCAGCCACGTAGGTGCTCTGATAGACAGGATACACTGGCCCCCAGCTGCTATGACTAGTGAAATGCTAAGCTAGACTAAGTAGGAGGGGCTGAGTAATTAAAGCAATTAAAAATGGCCAACTTCCTTTGTATTTGTAAATTAAATTAATCTGGGAAGATGGGAAGAAGTTCGGGTTGCAAATATAATTTTATCACATGACTAATTTTTCGTTTCTCCCACATGGGATGATACAACATTCTTTCATCAATATTCAGCAAAATTGGCAGAAAACCCCCTGTCATTTTATCACCAGAATTACTGATTCATTTTCTGCAAAGCAGCAATCCCAGATCTGTTGTTTACTACAGGGATTGCTTCGGGGAATAATTTTAATAATGGCATGACTTGTGGTTAGGGGACTAATATAACTAGATAGGCAGAAAAAAAATGTACTCAAAAGTCCAAAACAATTGTGACTAGTGAATGGTAAATGTAAGCAAAAATGAGCCTGATCCTCCATTGTTTGGTATGTGGCAATGAAAGCACAAAAATTCTTCCCAGACTGGCATGTTTTAGATTTCCAGAGGTTAGAAACTGAACAAAACAAGAAAGGGCTGTGGAATATTGCCTTCTAACATGGAGAACTGAAGAATACATACTATTTTGAATGAGTGGCTATTGCATTTTGACAAATGAATGCTTGAAGATGAATAATCTGCTGGTTTTATGCACATCTTCAAAGATAATCCCCAAAAAGAGTTTGGGAAAAAAACCCTAAAAAACCCTTCTAAATAAGTATCCTCAATAACTGTACCATTTTTTTCTTTTTTTCGAACAGATATTCTGTAAGAAATCTGCAATGAAATCTTACAAAGAACTCAGCTGACAATTTGGATAGAACACAATCTTTCAAACAAGTCAAAGCCACCACAGAGAAACAAAATGCCCTTTTTCCATCAGTGTTCACTTTGGAAAAATCAGGGAGGTTCTTTCACTGGAACTCTTTTTTATTGGAGACTCAGCAGTTATACCTGAAATTGGCTGTAAAAGGGGTTATGAAGCAGACTGGCAAAATAAGCAGTAACAAATTGGAAGGACTACATGGCATTCACTCAAGTGTTCTAAGATAACTCAAGGATGAAATAGCTAAATTACTAGTGGTAGTGTGTAACTTCTCTCTTCAAAACTGCTGTTGCACCTTAGGACTGGGAAATGATAAATGTGATGCCAGAGGAGATCTAAGAAATTTCTCTCTGTGGCAGCTTGTGGCATAGGTGACAGCTAGGTGACCAACAAGCCTCTCTATCACACCTCCTTCTCAAGAGAACAGGGGGATAAAATACAACTAAACACTTGTGGGTTGAGATAAGTGTAGGGAGATCACTCAGCAATTATCTCCATGAGCAAGACAGACTGTGAGATTAATCTAATTTATTATCAATTATTCAGGCTAGGATAAAGAGATATATATTTTCACTCCTCTCACTCCCAGTTACTACACAGCATTTTTACCCTTCTTTAACAGGTTATCACAGAGGCACTGGCAACATCACCGCTGAGCTCCACTTTGGCCAGAGGTGTGACTGTCTTGGAGCTGGCATGAACTGACTCTTGTCCAACATGGGGGCAGCTTCTGGTATCTTCTCGCAGTAGCCAGCACCTGGGCACACATGCTAATTACACCTGAATATGCAAACAAATAAATATTTAGAAAGAAGAGGTAAAAGTAAGAAGCCTTCTCTTTCAGAGCGTTGAGATTATTGTAGATTTGTGCTGGCAGAATATTTTTTTACACTCATTTGCAAATAACCTAAGAAAAGAGATCAACAGTCAAGTGACAAAGTCTTTCCATATATGAAGTCATTCAGTGCATAGCAGACAGACTTCAGCTTTGAAAACTTTGATGAAGTCAGTAAGAATTTGAATTACAATCTTAAAATAAAGTCAGATTAAATATAAATGATAAATGCAGAGTAATCTACATGGGTGTATTGGTTTGGCATGAATGGTGAAAAACCAATTAGTGATCTGCTTTAAAACTGACAGCCAAGTTGGCCAATTAGATAAAAGTGTACACCCCTGGGACACAGAGGTTAAATACAGGTGGGATTTTGGGAAAGTCCTCTTTGCTGTGGGCTTGCCATGAGGTAACATCGAGGGGCAGGGGGAGCAGCATGGCTCTGCTTAGGCCCTGTCACCCCCGGGGCCGGGCTGGGGCAGCCGTGCCAGGGCTGGCCCCGGCCAGAGCCGAGCCGAGCCCCTGAGCCCAGCAGATGCTGGCAGAGAAAGGGGAGCCACGGCTGCTGACATCCAGCCGATCCTACGGCCTGCACCACGCCGCCGGCCGGGCCCAGGGAGATGATCTCTGCCCCCGGGTCCCCGGAGAGCAGCACCGAGCCCAGGCTGGGNACGGCCCATATGTAGTCATGGGAAAGGCTACATTTTGGGAGGCTCACAAATGCAGATTCTCGGGTGGGCTGCTTTTGTGGGAGCTGGAAGCCACCAACAGACTGTGTCTCTTGTGGAAAGTTACCAGAACAAAATCAGGAGGGACTTGTATCTCTCAAAGACTGGATGAAAGACTATTTTATAAGTGGTACTGACCTAGAGTTCTGATTTTCTGTCTCTTTACATTGTTTCATGGAAAAGTAAACTTTTGGTAGGGGAGAGGGGAGTGCTTTTGAAAAGGTTTCATTTTTTTTTTGTTCACTCTTTAGTGTGTGTTAATAAATCTGTTTCTACCTTTAAGTTAAGCCTGTTTTGCCTTTCTTCTAATCCTATTCCATAGTGGGAAGATAGACCACTACACTAAATTTAACAAAACAAATTTGGTGAGTGTGAAACCACTGCATCTTTTGGTGTTTCTGCCCAGTTGCGAACTTTAACCTATCACAATGGGGAAACCAATAATGGACACTGAGCTGACCATATTACCCAGGAGAAGATTTTGGTTTTGTGACAGTCATTTCTATTGCTCAGCAACTTGAGAAGAAATCAGTTGTCGGAAAGTAATAAAGAAATACAGAATGAAACAGAAAATGTCATTATTCCATCGTATAGTTTCATGTCTCTCATATGTTTTGAATACTATACAACTTTAGTCCCCGCACCTCAAAATGATATAGTAGAATTGAAAAAAGTTCAGGAAGGAGTAAAGCCTCTGATTAAAAATATGTAAACATTTCCATACAAGTAATGATTTAACAAGACAGAACCAAACAGGAACCTGTATGGAAGAGATGAGGTGGTGGATTTAATAAACATCCACAAAATCACGAGTGCCATATACAGTTTAATAGAGATCAATCATTTCTGGTTTTTTCCTATCTACTATCGAATAGAGCTAGTGGGAATTAGGTTCAGAATAAAAGGTGAGGTTTTAGGGTCTTGGGGTTTTTCTCCCTCCGTATAAGATGTAGTGGAATAATGAAACTCTTTGTCAAAGAATGCTATAGACTGTAAAAATTTAAATAGGTCCAAGGGCTTATTGGATAGTTCTGCAAAAGAGAAGTTTATTAAGCATTACTAAATAGGCAGAGCACATCTGATTCAAGATATTTCCTGAATTAAAAAAAAAAAATAAACAGTAAAAGGCAGTGAAGTACTTCAGGAAATTTCATGTATGCTTGCTCCATCCTTACTTCTCTAGTGTCAGCTTATTCCTTCTGCTAGGAAAAAGATATTGGGGTGTGTGCTTTTGGTAATGCCGTCAGTGTCATAATCTGTTATTTAATTTCTTGTAGAGGGTTAGACATACCTTGATTTGGTCAATATCCCATTCCTGCAATTAGATCTGTGTAAGGTATAAATATTCTGCATGATGCTCCCTGAGGAGGGAAGGTGGAGAGGGAGGTGCTGATCTCTCTTGTATCCAGTGACAGGATGTAGGGCAATGCTTTAAAACTGCAGCAGGGGACATTTATATATGATGATAAGAAACATTTCTTTTTTGAGCAAGTGGCTTGCTGGGAGGTGCTTGATGCTCAGGGCTCTCAGTGTTTGAGAGGCATTTGGGCAATGCCCTTAAAACATGCTCCAACTGTTGGTCAGCCCTGGTCAAAGAGTTGGAGTAGATGATCAATGTAGAATTCTCCCATTCTTGGTGAACTGTTTTTATCTATTGGATTGTAAACCTATCAGAAGTATTCTCATTTAGGAAAACTGCAAAATACTTGCCATCTATTTAATTATCACTTATGTAAAAAAACCACAAACCAATGCCTAATGTGCTAAACATTTCAGTGTCCCTTTAAAAGGTAATAACATTAATTAATTTCACACTCATCCAACCCTCACATGATTTTGAGGTCTTAGAGAAGAAAATGAAGCACAAAGCAATGAAAAAGTTGAATAGTGAATGCACTCCCACTCACTCCTAGTCTGAGAAAAAAAATAAAACTTTTAGAATATAGCAGCTATATCTCAATGTAACTGAAGTGTTCTTAACAGCAAATATTAAAATAATTAATGAAATTCATCAAAGTCATACTTTTCTTCAGGTTCTGGTGCTATATGTAACACACAAACAGGTTCACCTAGATTTTTTCATATGTGTTTTAGAGCTTCTTGGAAGAATGGCTGAAGAATTATCTCAACTTCTTACAGGAATCAAAGCCTAGTAGGTAAAACTAAGCATGACGAGACAGTTTCTAATAGCAATTATATAAGGATAAATCTAGACTAGTCGCCTTGATTTTTCTCAATATTGTATCTTTAAATCTGCCTCAGTATGTTAGTTTTCTTTTGAAAAAGATGAAAAAAAGAAAATAAGCCATAAAATCATCTTGCTCCTTCAGTTCTTTTCTTGTTAAAGACAGCCTGAGTTATCTTCTGCCTCTTCCATTAGAGTCAGACATAATCATACGCAAAAGACCAACATATCCATCCCTGTTCAGCTGCTGTAGTATTCTTCACTCTGCAGGAAGTAAGATTGCTTTATCAGCAGGAGGTTTTCTGCTAAATCCATTGAAAAGTTGATATTCTTGAGGAGTCTTTTATATAATTATACAGAAGAATTAACAGGGGCAAGTGTCAGTGGAGCCAGTGACATTATACAGGGCTACAAATAGAAGAACATGGGTCATAGTGGAAGGGTTGTCAGTCTCAAGGAGCACTGAAAGAGTTGAATGTTTTAGTCAAAGAACTGTTATTTGTATTTCACAGATCCTCTTGATTTATTTTTTGTTTTCCTGTTAATTTCTTTAGAGATAAATTAGATGCAACTTTTATGCAGCTAGGCAAACTACTTGGCCATCTTTTGATTTGCATTCTATAAATAAAGGATATAAACTTCAATATAAGGAATGTATTTTATTCTGTTTTCCTTCAGTTATTCTTATGATGAAAACAAGCCCCATTACCTTTTATGAGCCTCACACATAATCTTTAAGTTAGTCTAGGCATTCTTTTCAGAAAGTTGTTCCTCGATTCTCTGTTAAAAGCAAACTCAACCTCGATAAAATTTTTTAAATAAGCAGAATGGTATTGTTCTAATATTTGGGACGGCTCAAATAATGATATACTAAACTCTCATTTCTTGGAGGGCATATAGCAAAAGTTTATTAAAAGGCACATCTTTTTATACAGTGTTTCAGTAGAATGTATAAAATTAGTCATTTAGAGCCTACACCTCTTTGTAAACATCTTTGCACGTAAACAAGTTGGAAAACAGCAAGTGTGAGATTAGAAATTGTTTGGAATATCTTGTCACAGGTCCCCCAGAGCAAATGCCTGGGAAAGTCTATCTGACTTGCTTTCTCACAGGCTCTTGCTGCTGCCTGGCACCTAAAAATTTCTCTTTGACCACTGTCAGTTCCCACAGAATGGTTTAGATTTTAGTAGACATATCTTGCTTTGGTAGGTAGAGCATGTTGTCAGTGTTAAAAAGATGTAGGCCAATCCCTCACTGTATGTCTGTGACCAATGCTCAGCATTGTTTAGGGTTTCAGTAAGATGAATGTTAAGAACATCCTGAAGGTATTGAGTTACTGTTGTTTTGGGTCAGTTTTGGTTTTTAAGTATCAGACAAAGTGCCAATTTTAAACTATGTCCATTCTTATTAGTGTAAGGAAAGCGATCTCATTACAGCTTTTAATAAAAACCATATTATAAGTAAATTTATTCTAAATATTCACTAGAAAACAAAGTATATCTCTTTACTGAATCTATATTTTTGCTAGGTTTCAGATAGTTTTATGTGTCAATAAAAAATTTTGTCTAGGAAAATATACGTCTTTGAAGAGAACAATGTTAATGAGAAAAGAAGGTGTTAAACCAGGTTTTTCTCAGCCATTATTAGACAAAAGTGTTTTCTTATGTTGTGAATATGCAAACATAACAATATAAAGAGTGTTCTGAGGAGGCTTTGGTGGATTGCATTGTGATCACTCAATGGAGTTACGTACTGAGTGTCTGTAGCCCATGAGCAAAGTTAATGGATGTAAGCTAAAGAGATAATGATACCAAGATTTCCATACAAAACACATAAGAAGTAGCTTCTTTTTAGTTTTATTTTATTTTTTTTTGTTTCCAATATTTTTTGGTTTGTTTGGTGGATTTTTGGGTTTTTTTCCCTTATTTTCCTATTCATCAACTTTAAATTAAATATAGTCGTATTTTGTAAATATGGATCTCAACCATAAGGAGAAACAGAACTTATAGGCAAAACCAAACAAATGGACAAAGCTAGATCTCTGGTAACACTCCAGAAAGATAATAATTGTGGTTATAATATTAGTTCTTATCCTAGAACCATTCAATATACAGAGCTCAAGTAATTTCCATTATTTAATTGAACAAAAAGATAGTTGGACTATCTGAAATATCACTGAAAATAGAAAATTATAAAAGTAATTGTCAGGATGAAAGAAACCAGCATGTTTGTGAAGGACCAGACTGCAACATCAGATTTCTAATTATATGGTTTTTGCTTTTTTTTTTTTGGCTTCCTGATCAAAATTTCCCATTTTACTATGGGTTGCTAATGGCCTACTGAATGGTAAATCCACAGAGAAACAAACTAAGTTAAAATAAAAAATTCAAGAGGAAAACATCTATTTTATTCTAGGTGGGGCCATTTGACAGCATTAATTTAATAGTCTTCAGTACACATTCCAAAAATCTATGCTGTGAGGGTGCAATTTTGTATATTCAAAAAACAATTGAAGTACAAAAGATGGTTTTGTTTTAATGTAGGTCTGCTAGTTTGGATATTCACTTTTCACCTTACTTATACAAGCATGAAGTTATTGAATGCTGCAGTTACTGTCTTTGGGGATAAGCAATCTCTGCCACCAGCAACCTTCTCTGAACCTAGACAAGCATGAGGACTGCAAGGCAGGAAGGATTCTCAAGCTGTTTGACTACCGACTAATTTCCCTTTAAAATAAGATGATTTAAAGAAGACAAAGGATCATACAGTACTTTTTAAACTTTAACAATCAAGTCCCAGTGTAGGGAAAGCTCATATATATAGCAGATTATACTGCGTAGTAATGTATAGGAGTTGCCACCTCAGAGGATCTACAAATAGACTTTTTGTATAATTTTCCTTTTTCCAAGTAAGTTTTGTTGAACTTTCTTTACTCCTAAAGTACCATGTGAGCTTTTATCCAGAGAAGTTAATTATTACCTGCTACACTGCATGGCTTGTAATTATGAGATGTTATTTAAAGCTCATTATGTGTAGAAACCTGAAAGAAACAGCTCTTCCTTCCTGCATATTTGAAGGAGACTACTAGTTTGTATCTGTTTGATTACAAACTCATTCATACTTCATACTTTATAAAACATTATAATCTAATTATAATCTAATTGCAGAATATTGCAGAACCTAGATCCAAATATAAAATATCATTGAGCATTTTATGTGTATCTTTGATCATTTATCTGTTGCCAGAAATTTTTTGTGAAGTTCCAGAGGTATGCGCTAAAAGCAATTGCCTCTTTCGAGGTGACTTACAAGGGACTGCTGGGACACAATATTTTGCAGTTTATCATGACACTAATGTAAATCTGAAGCCAGAAGATGGTGGCCACTCACTACTCTTGTGAATCCAAGCTGTTTTACCTAGGTGAGAGATGAGGCCTAAGTGCGTGATAATAGATATTCTAAACAGCTATTATCAGCACGTAAAATTGTTTTTAAAGTATATATACCAAATTAAACCAAATAGGTAGGTGAAGTAAGTTTTGAATGATGTCATTTAAAAATGAAGAGTTCTCAAACAAACAGAATATAACTTATTGGAAATTTCAATTGTCCTATGTAATTGTTGAAAGATTTCTGAGTAATACTATCACAAGTAAAACAACACTATAATATTCATAATTTTGGATTATTCAACTGTTATGCCATGTGTTCATGGTATCTACAGCTTGATTCATTTCTGCAGTTTGTTAAGGACCTTGAAGAGTGATCTCTCTCTTCCTCTCTTCTTTTGAAAGATTAAATTTGTTCTCAAAAAGCAGCTGGTGAATTACAAATAAATCTCATGTGCTTGAAAGTGATTGAATCAACATAATCACATGCTACAAATAAACAGGTGCTGGAAACATGGCTTCAGACGCCTCAGAAAAAGATAAAACCTGGCTGAATAAACTCAGTTACAAAAGGTAACCTTTTTAAAACTCCATCAGTTTTAAAATACTACGACATTCTGAAAATTATTTTATTTGAAACATGAGGAATTGGTTATCATAAATCAAGTTCCATGTAAGTCTCCCTTCAGCATACAGTATTCACAGAATACTGGTAGTTTTATCCCAGTTTTTCACAGTTCTGAGAAAAACTGATGAGAGAAAATTTGGGGGGGGGAGGGTAGGGGATAGTTTATGAAGGCATTTTTTGAAAAGCTTGCTGTACCTCTACGCCTTTGTTTTAAAATCTAGCAGTATTATGAGTTTTAAAATAATTTAACAAGGGTGTGCAAAGCCATCATTGGAGATTATTTCCTCTAATTTTTTAACACTGAGGTTACAAGATAACAAACCTTGGTTTCTCCTCTTCCTTAAGAGCAACTTTCAGCGCTCCTCTGCAAATAAGAATTCACTTATCAGAGCAGCAGCTGTCAGAGTATGAGACTGGTAGCACATGTTAACCTTCCAGTACAGAAAATGACTGTTCAACTGACCTTTTGTCAACAATATTAAGATTTTACATAATACACTTACAAAGCAACTAAGACATGGAGAAAACAGTGAAGGCAAAACATATTTATCTTAGTCTATGAATAAAGCTGTATATNTCAGCCATTATTAGACAAAAGTGTTTTCTTATGTTGTGAATATGCAAACATAACAATATAAAGAGTGTTCTGAGGAGGCTTTGGTGGATTGCATTGTGATCACTCAATGGAGTTACGTACTGAGTGTCTGTAGCCCATGAGCAAAGTTAATGGATGTAAGCTAAAGAGATAATGATACCAAGATTTCCATACAAAACACATAAGAAGTAGCTTCTTTTTAGTTTTATTTTATTTTTTTGTTTCCAATATTTTATTGGTTTCTTTGGTGGATTTTGGGGGTTTTTTCCCCTTATTTTTCTATTCATCAACTTTAAATTAAATATAGTCATATTTTGTAAATATGGATCTCAACCATAAGGAGAAACAGAACTTATAGGCAAAACCAAACAAATGGACAAAGCTAGATCTCTGGTAACACTCCAGAAAGATAATAATTGTGGTTATAATATTAGTTCTTATCCTAGAACCATTCAATATACAGAGCTCAAGTAATTTCCATTATTTAATTGAACAAAAAGATAGTTGGACTATCTGAAATATCACTGAAAATAGAAAATTATAAAAGTAATTGTCAGGATGAAAGAAACCAGCATGTTTGTGAAGGACCAGACTGCAACATCAGATTTCTAATTATATGGTTTTTGCTTTTTTTTTTTTGGCTTCCTGATCAAAATTTCCCATTTTACTATGGGTTGCTAATGGCCTACTGAATGGTAAATCCACAGAGAAACAAACTAAGTTAAAATAAAAAATTCAAGAGGAAAACATCGATTTTATTCTAGGTGGGGCCATTTGACAGCATTAATTTAATAGTCTTCAGTACACATTCCAAAAATCTATGCTGTGAGGGTGCAATTTTGTATATTCAAAAAACAATTGAAGTACAAAAGATGGTTTTGTTTTAAAGTAGGTCTGCTAGTTTGGATATTCACTTTTCACCTTACTTATACAAGCATGAAGTTATTGAATGCTGCAGTTACTGTCTTTGGGGATAAGCAATCTCTGCCACCAGCAACCTTCTCTGAACCTAGACAAGCATGAGGACTGCAAGGCAGGAAGGATTCTCAAGCTGTTTGACTACCGACTAATTTCCCTTTAAAATAAGATGATTTAAAGAAGACAAAGGATCATACAGTACTTTTTAAACTTTAACAATCAAGTCCCAGTGTAGGGAAAGCTCATGTATATAGCAGATTATACTGCGTAGTAATGTATAGGAGTTGCCACCTCAGAGGATCTACAAATAGACTTTTTGTATAATTTTCCTTTTTCCAAGTAAGTTTTGTTGAACTTTCTTTACTCCTAAAGTACCATGTGAGCTTTTATCCAGAGAAGTTAATTATTACCTGCTACACTGCATGGCTTGTAATTATGAGATGTTATTTAAAGCTCATTATGTGTAGAAACCTGAAAGAAACAGCTCTTCCTTCCTGCATATTTGAAGGAGACTACTAGTTTGTATCTGTTTGATTGCAAACTCATTTATACTTCATACTTTATAAAACATTATAATCTAATTATAATCTAATTGCAGAATATTGCAGAACCGAGATCCAAATATAAAATATCATTGAGCATTTTATGTGTATCTTTGATCATTTATCTGTTGCCAGAAATTTTTTGTGAAGTTCCAGAGGTATGCGCTAAAAGCAATTGCCTCTTTCGAGGTGACTTACAAGGGACTGCTGGGACACAATATTTTGCAGTTTATCATGACACTAATGTAAATCTGAAGCCAGAAGATGGTGGCCACTCACTACTCTTGTGAATCCAAGCTGTTTTACCTAGGTGAGAGATGAGGCCTAAGTGCGTGATAATAGATATTCTAAACAGCTATTATCAGCACATAAAATTGTTTTTAAAGTATATATACCAAATTAAACCAAATAGGTAGGTGAAGTAAGTTTTGAATGATGTCATTTAAAAATGAAGAGTTCTCAAACAAACAGAATATAACTTATTGGAAATTTCAATTGTCCTATGTAATTGTTGAAAGATTTCTGAGTAATACTATCACAAGTAAAACAACACTATAATATTCATAATTTTGGATTATTCAACTGTTATGCCATGTGTTCATGGTATCTACAGCTTGATTCATTTCTGCAGTTTGTTAAGGACCTTGAAGAGTGATCTCTCTCTTCCTCTCTTCTTTTGAAAGATTAAATTTGTTCTCAAAAAGCAGCTGGTGAATTACAAATAAATCTCATGTGCTTGAAAGTGATTGAATCAACATAATCACATGCTACAAATAAACAGGTGCTGGAAACATGGCTTCAGATGCCTCAGAAAAAGATAAAACCTGGCTGAATAAACTCAGTTACAAAAGGTAACCTTTTTAAAACTCCATCAGTTTTAAAATACTACGACATTCTGAAAATTATTTTATTTGAAACATGAGGAATTGGTTATCATAAATCAAGTTCCATGTAAGTCTCCCTTCAGCATACAGTATTCACAGAATACTGCTTCCAGTACAGAAAATGACTGTTCAACTGACCTTTTGTCAACAATATTAAGATTTTACATAATACACTTACAAAGCAACTAAGACATGGAGAAAACAGTGAAGGCAAAACATATTTATCTTAGTCTATGAATAAAGCTGTATATACACTTTCTCACTTGAGGCAATGTGACAAATAAGATAAATAAACAGCTGCTCTACACATCCTGTCTGAGATATACTTTAAACCGTTGCTGTGTTTATGGTGATTGTTATCTCTAATGTACCAGTAAAAGGACTTCTTCAACTATCCTGCTCAGTTCTCATTTCCCAGTCGAGTCAGTTCAAAACTACACTTTTCTTTTTCTTCTTTTTTTTTTTTTTTAATCTGGCCTTATATAAGGGCACTTATCTATTCCTTCCAGAATGTAAAATCAACTGGTATGTAACAGATATTATCATATACTATTTTTGATTGAACACGGTGGAGATACGTATATATAAAAGATAAATATATATTTCGACTCCTTCTATTACTTCTAACATAAATTATTATATAGCAAGCTCTGATTTGTGCTGTAATTTCTGTCACTCAAAAATTAAGATTTTGATTTATTTTATTTCTTTCTCTGCGGACATTCCCATTTAAATTCCATAGCTGCGTATCCTGGCTTAAATTCAGGTTCAAGTGGAGATAAGTAATATATATTCACCACATAACTATTCTCATTTCCCATAAAGTGCATCTGTGAAAAATTTGGTCATTCTCTGAAACCTGAATTTAACAGTGCAGAAATAACATGATCGGACTTAAGTGACAGTAAGAAACTCACGTTTCTACATGACCAGGACATGGTTAAAATCCTGTACCATACACAAAACAGCACAGTGCCATTGACATGATGAAGGAACTTTCCAATTCAGGTTAGGATATGTACATGACAGGTTCTTTTGCTCTTAAATATTTCTTTGGATCTCTATCTAGATTTTGGTATTGTTTTCGTGTTCAAGATTCATGTACCAAGTGTCAGACACTAAACTTTATCTCAAGAAAGTTTTCAGTGTGCATAAATACTTTCTCAGTCTAGGCCTGAGTAACCTGCAGCAGTACGAGCAACAGTACATCTGATTTACAGATATTGTCTCAATACTCAGTGTGTTGAGATAGACTCCAAGAAATTCATGGGAGTTATAGTAGGTTATTTTATTCTTTAGCATCTGTTATGTGCTGGGTTTTGTCAAAAAGCAGTTCAGTTCAGAAGTCTTCTAGACAGGGCTTTGTTTCCTGTTTAGGCATAATGGCTTTTAATTTTGAGGGTATTCAAAAATAATGAGAAAAGAAATGACACTTCCTAAGAATGTTAAAAATACAAGACTATCTATCCCCTTCGAGAAGAACCATAATAATGATATATATTACATTTTAAAAATATATTAGAATCTGCAATTGTTTTCAATAAGAAAAAAAATTTGTTTTTTTTTCAAAATGCATCCCTCATCATTACATCTGTAAATCTCATACCAGCAGGATGTTCCAGTCCTTCCAGAACCTTGTATTATTTCCTGCATACTCACTTCTGTATAGGGTATAAGGTCCTAGAGCAGAAGGGACAGGCATCAAACCTATTTCCTATGTAATTCCATGCTCTTTCATTATGAGCAGTCTCCAGCAGAACTTCTGTCCTGGTTTTGGACAGGTGTCTGCCAGGGAAACCTGGAGCTTCCCTTGAAATGGAGAATGCAAACCCCCTACCCTCTAAATTATTATAATTTTGCAATTAAGGGCTTTTCAGGCAAAGACTTGGGAATAGAAATAGCAGTTCTTTACTAGGAATATTAAAAAAAATAAATGTAGTAATAAAAAAAAAAAAAAAACCCCGAACAAAACAGCAACCAACAAAAAAAGAAAAAAAAAAAGAAACAAGCAAGCACACAAACAAAAAGTTCTAGAAAAACCCTGACAGAGTCAGGGATACAACCTGACACCCTGTTAGTTAGTGTTGGAAGCAGTCCAAATAAATCCTCCTAGAGTAACAGATGTGATTCTGTGGAGTAGAGATAATCCTGAAGAAAGTCCAGCAGTGGTGAGATGGGTCTGGTCTTCCTCTGGGATCCAGTGAAGAGTGGCAACCTGGTGCTCCAATGTCTCAGTTTTTATCTAGGTGGGAACAGTTGGCTCCCCGCCACTGGGTGGAGCATCTCACAAGGGGATGATGTAACGTGTCATGTTATTGGAGAGCCTTAATGGCTCTTTATCAGAGGATATCCAATGGGATGATGTAATGTGTCATGTCCTTGGTGAGCCTTAATGGCCCTTTATCAGAGGATATCCCTCCCTCCCTCCCCACCCCCCGAAGGGTGGACGGGTGGTGAAAGAGATAAGAAACAATGCCTCACCAGGTTTTAACAGCTGGCCTATTATGAGAAGGTATCTGCCTCTTCCTCCCTGGAGTTACAAGAGATAAAGAAAAAAAAAACAAAACATCTCCTCAACATATAGAATAGAATACACATTTTTTTGGTTACAAAACCCAACACAACTTCCTTCTTTACATGGTTGAAGAACACAGGTAAGTTTATCAGTTGAAAGCTTATATGAACATAGAAATGTATATATAAAAAATTGCATGACAAAAAGAGCATCTTTGTTCAGAAAGAGCTCTTCAGTGCAATTATTATTGAACATATAACTATGAATATGAGTAAAGCACACAGCGATACTCTCCCAGAATATTTTTGAAAGCTCCATGAGTTTATGACGCAGTACACATACCTCAGCTGGTTTTGATGACTTTTGCTTTCTAGAAATCTTTGATGGATTCTGCTCTCTCAATATACCCATATGTTTGTGAACTTGCAAAACCTTTAAGCACTTGTATTTGGACAAATAATTATTATTTTCTTATAAACTGTGTGAAGAAGGAATATTTCCTTTATATCTTCTCTGCCCTAAAGTTTTGTTCTGTCTTGAGACCTAATACAAAATTGTCTGACTGTGCAGTTAAAATGCTTAGTCAGAGTTGTTCAGAAGAGCTGAGATTACATTAAAGAGATTAGTTCAAGACAAACAAAATAAAATAATTTTTTTTAAAAAAAATCGAAATTATGTCTGTATGCTGCATCCTTAATCTGTCAATGACTTTGTATATTTCAAGGATGGATAATTGCTAAACAAGACACTCTTATAATAAGACAATCTAGAACAATTTAAATTACTCAACTTTACCTAGGAGATATAATTCAGTATCGTATCAGTATACCCCAAATTATTCCAAAATGTACTCCGAATCTGAATCAATTCCTTTACGGAAGGGTAAAGCCAAGTGAAGAGAAGAAATATTATTAAATGAATGGAATCATTGCATTTGTAACAATCCCCTTTTTTCCTCAAAAACCCCACCCACATATACACTTCCTCCCCCCTCAACAGGCTGACCACAGAAACAAGACTGCAAACAAACAAAACAGAAAACCAAAACCAACCAAACAAAAGAAATCAAAGCAGGAAGGGGACATTCCTGTAACAAGAGAATGAGAGAAGCTGAGCTTTCATCGACTGTTGTGCTCGCGGCCCGCTGCCCACCAGGACAGGCGGTAATGCGAGGTCAGCTGCGCAAATGAAGAGCAGGCGGCGGGTCTCTGGTGAAATCCAAGGGTCCTTTATTACACACGACAGTAACAGCACGGACACTCCCGAAGGTAGGCACACAAAGACCTTGGAGGACTACAACTTACATAGAGTAATAATGTTCTAGAAACAGTCTAACCAAAAGCAGACGTAAAGGTAACCCATTGCTGGGTGAAATGGGCAACTGAATAACAGAATCAATATGATTTCAGCAGAAGCTGTTTATTGTTTACGCTGTTTATTGTTTACATAAAACTCCAGTTATAGTTTCTAGCCCTACTGTCCACCTGTACAGGTGTCTCTTGATTGGCCAAGCCACCTGTCCATAAGGCAGGCACACACCCTTCAGGACACCTACTGTGTCTCCTGTCTAGGTTTTGCATTCTTTCCAGGCAGTTTCTCAGGTTCTTCATTCCCACTTTCATCCTACTGTTGTCTTATGGGCCTTGATGAGTTCCTGAGAACCCTGAAAACAAGACTGCAGGTGGCTTGCTACCTACAAACAGTTTGGTTGGTGCGTAAGAATGGTCTGTTATACAGAAGCATTGCTGCAACCCATATTAACATAATAACCCCGTGGATACTTCGTAAATGAACTGTAACTATAACTGCAGCTCTCCATAACTTGAAGCAATGTCTCTGATCTTAGGGCGAGATTCTCCACAGCATAGGACTGACCTCAGCTGAGGCTGGCACACTGGCTGGATTAGGCCACTGGGTGTCCACAATCAACGTTTAGAAGAATGAAAAAGTGTAAAAAGTGTATCTATCATTTTACTCTCCTTTCACAACTCTCAGCCCATCCCATACCATAGCGCCTGTGCTCTACTCTTTTTTATATTTGATTTTATATTTTTCTCATGGAGAGAAATATGATTTTTTTTCAAAAGTCTTGTTTTAAATGCCTGGAAACACATAATTTCCAAAAATTACTTATCACTGACAAAAATTAAATGTTTGGCTGTGTAATCACATCACCAAAAAATCAACTTGTAAAATTAATCTCAGTGATTTGGTAGAATTAATAGTACAGAGGAATTCTGAAAATTTGAAAAACCACCAGGAACTGGCAAGAATTTCAGTCACCTTTATTACTTCTTTTCCTTTACATTCATTATTGATACATGAAGAATAGCAATCCCAAGAAAAAAGGGACATGAGCTATTGCTTGAAAAGGAAGCCATTCTTAAATTCTTCCTGTACTGAATATACTGCTTGTGGCAGTTTTTATAACAGCCTTAGGGATGTCTCTGGTATGTGCTTCAGCCAGCATATTTTACTTCAATATTTATGTAATTTATTTTTCTACAGCAGTACACAGTGTGTCATACTTCAAAGAAAGCCAGCATACAGTCTCCTGAAGATAAAAACTAGGACAAAAGTTATCCAGCACCACCTCTTTCCATAAATATCTGCAGTATATTATTTCAAATATAATGCACATTCTTGATATTAATTCTTTTTGTCCTAGTTTTCTGTTCTCTAGAAAGCAGATTCAGGTGGCCCCTCCCCCTACTGGTTCAGGAAAAGGTTTCCTTGGAGAAAAGTGGAGAAAAACTCTTTGTTTAACAAGCAAAGTATTTACAAGCATAAAAAAATGAATAGAATTAAACAAATTAACCTCTTGCTGTTCTGAAGAGATGGCAAATTCAGAGAGAGTCCTTTTTGTGGGGTGTGAACAAGCTTGGCTCACTCAGCCTCTTATCATCTTCTCCTGAGCTGGAAAATGCCTTGTTCTGGACCCTAGTGAGCCACAGTTGTCAGCAGGGCTGATCAGTTCAAAGAAAAAGAGAAGCCACAGTCTGAGGAACAACTCTGCCTCAGTTTGCTAAAAAAGCTAACTAAAAGCAAAGCGGAGCTCTCTCCCGCTGTCTGTACTGCAGGCACCACAGTCCAAGAGAAGGAATACAGAGGAGTGAGTGCAGTTTCTGAAAACAAAGTGCACTTCTTTTTCCTCCACTTCACTCTCAGAACCAGTCTTAAAGGTGCAGAACTTAATATCCAGCACAAACAGAACAGACAACTGGGGATACAAGCATCATAAAGTCAACCTTGGACATTTTCTTATTATTCACTTAGCTCACCCTTGATTCATTACTTAATATATAATGTCCCTGACAGCTGTTTTCCAAATGGTGGGGCTGTTGGGGGCAGTTATAAAGAAAGTGGTTCCTCTGGAAACAGAAACCATGATGTGCTATGTAAAAGTTTTAGAATATTTCCACTTACTTCCAGCCAGCAGTTTTCATGTCTTTTCAGAATAATGGAAAGTCTGCCACTTTTTTCTGATTAATAGTATCACTCTTAAAGATGTTCAGGGACAGTTATTCCTTCTCATGACCCCACAAGCTATTTAGTACTTCTATTGTTACATGAAGAATAATTTACTTCACATCAACTAATTTTACAAGTATATAAAAGAGGTGTTAACTCACATTCAAAGCACGTTTTCCTCATTTTTAGTGCCTACTTATACTAGAACAATATAACTGCACTTAAAGGAACTTCTAGAGGTAATAATTTGCATCCTCCATCCATAATGTTTTGCTCACTCCTTAATTCTAGCTAATTATAACCACATTTGTTAAGGCTTTGTAGCTATTTGATGAGGGAAAATCAGAAATATGTGTTGCTTCACCATGAACTCACTACCCCAGAATCAGTAATTATCATGTACATACAACAGAGTCTTTTTCTCTTTTCTCTTTATAGTCACCTCATAGCCCTCCTGAGACAGAAACAATACATTTCTGGAAGATTCTTGAAACAATTGCTAGCTTAGAATTTCTATTTATAAACTAGAAATCAGACTTATGAATTTTGAAAAAGTGGTTATTGAATTTGCCCATTGATGTACAATAGGATAAACAAAGAAAAACGTTCCAGCCTCCCAAGGAACTCATCATACCCATTCAAGAATAAAGTCAGGATCTGAAATAGATATCTGACCATATTAATCTCCAAACAGATCTTTTAAATGACTTTTGTAAATTTTCTAATCAGGGTTTCAAGCCATTCACCAGGACCTTCCAATGGGTAGGCACTGCTTTGTCAAGCACTGTTTCGGTGTGTATGTAAATAATGTAATTCAAATTACCACAGAAAGGCATAAATAGTATTTTGCCTTTATATATCCTATCATTGCATGGACCATTGGTTATGTAAAGAAGTACAAGAACAAATAATTTTATTGTGAAATGTACACATTCTGCCTTGTGTATGTTGACACTATGTTTTCATAATTTTGTCTGTAATGTTTGGGTTAAATTATTTGGTTTTCTCTTTAGCTGTGCATTTCAATTTTAGATACATCCTTTTTTTATTGTCATTGATGTCTTTTTTGTCTCTTTTTCAATTTAAAACTTTATTTTTGCATCAGTGACTTTTCATTGATTGTGGGGAACCAAAGGCTGTGACTTTGTTGTTCTTTTTCAAAGATAAAGAATGCATTCCCCGTTTAGCAGCACAGACAGGCTGTCATCCTACAGAAAGCTTTTCAGTACAACATAACATTACATTTACAGGAAATTATAATACTCCCTTTACCTGATTATCCTAAAGCACTTCTCATGCATTCATTATTATACACAAAGTATAATCTGATTAGCAGTATTTTCTATGACATGAGCAACAACAGAAGATTTGCTACTCCAGTCACCCTCTGAAACTAGTTTTCCACTAGTTTCACTTTTCTAGTGAAAGAGTTCCACTTTTCTAGTTTTGCTTATTGGTTTCTTTTTAGTATTTGTTTTTTTTGCTTTTTTTGATGAGGGTTTTTGTTTGTTTGTTTGTCTGTTTGTTTTCCCCTAATAAGAAAGACCTGTATAATCTCACAGATATTACAGTTCCAACTTCATCACTGTCCAGATAACTGTATAGGGGCAAGGCAAATTGGCAGTGATGCATACTTCTATTTCTTTCCAATGTTTGCAAACTAGATAAAATCCATTTCTTTTATTAAATCAACTTGGTTTTAGTACTTTCAAAATTTTTATTACTTTTTTGAGTGATCCACTTTTTCTACCAGTTTTTCTAGTGTACTTAAGAACTTAGTGTACTTCATGTCCCATAGTGTCTGTGTGTGTTTTCTGAAGCAATAGAGTCCAGTGATGTTTTCCAAGATCTGGCATCCCCCATCCTTATGCCAATCCATCAATTTAACTTTTTTACTTTTAAAAATTTATCTAGGGTAAAAAAAAATAGTATTAATACCTTTTCAAAGATCACTTTCTTCAAACAGTATACCGAACATCACAATGGCAAGATATTTTCTCTGTCTCAATACAGAGGAAAAATTGTAGCCCTTTGCCCCGTATAATTTTTTAAATCTTGTTCTCAGAAGCATTCGAACTTCCATATAGTGCAATAACCTGCACAATGTACAGATAGTCAGATCACTCCTAAAGGGGTATTATTAATACTCCTTTACTAGGATTGCTATTTCTGTCAAGCAGTAGCTCCAGGTCATTTAAAACAATTCTAGCATTGAATAACAAATACAGAAAATTCAAAAACAACTGTGACAACCTTTCTGGATAGAAAAAGAAGAAATATCTGAAAAATTAAGACTACACTGCTAGAGTACTTAAAAGTATCAGCTTTTATGCCTAATATGTTTATATTTCTCTTGCTGAACTAAATCACCAGATGTTCACCAATACACTGTTTCCAAAACAGTTAGGACTTCTGAAATTTTAGGATTTTCTGCATGTATGACAACTACCAATTGCTTATCTTTTGGTAAAATGGTGAGGTAAATGGTAAAAGATCTGTTTGGTTTTGTTTTCTGTTTTTCCAAATACAGAACTGGTTATCTTATCATTAGAAAACCCATCAAATAAAAGATTTTTTTTTTTTGCTCACCATCACATGGTGTTTTTTACTTCAAGAAAGAATAGCTTTAGGTAAAATAGCTAGTGTATTTATGTTATTGCCACTTTTGTTATCAGAACCTGTTGGAAGTGTATCTATCTATGCATCATTGATAGATATAAATAAGTTCATAGGGATTGTTTATGGTATACTTCACTGGAATTTCTTGGCATTATTTGAAGGATTCCTAAGTCATATACTAAAATTCAATCAGTAGTTCACATGTGGGCTCTGGGTCCCAGATAGTCAAACTGTTATCTCATCATCTGTTTCAAAATCAGTCAGGATAACGGTTGTGAAATAGAACTTGAGTGTACTACTGTGTCCGTTTTAGACTGGGTTTGAAACAGAATTAATTTCGACGGGACAGTGTTGTTAGCTCATATCAGTGGAACTCATTTAAGATACTTTGAATCTGTTGCATTTTTGGGGGAATTAGACTTCAAACTGACATTTGCTTTGTCATAGCAAAGACGAAGGATAAGTAAGCAAAAGGTTATATTCTAGACTCAGGTGAGAAAAAACCCCTTTTCTTCTGATGCAGTCTACTGTAAGTTTTTTGTGCAATCTACTATGATAACTCAAATTTTTACTTTGTGGTGAGATTTGGAGCCATCTCTTGGACTAAAACCTCCAGAGAAAACTGATAGAAGCAAGCTTTTTGTTTGCTTGTTTTGTTTTATTATTTTTTTAAATAACAAAATATAAACTAGACATATAAAGGACAGACAAGTGATCATAGAGCCCAGAGACATATCAATGTTTACTGAAGAACATTAATAGGAAGAACTGCCAACTCTGTTATAGTAGGAGACAACATTATGGTAAGGCTTCATACACTGTTATGAAACTCACCAAAATTGAGTCAGGGAACCTGCAGAGTGAATAATCAAAACAAAGGAGGATGTCTAAGGAGAAATATTTCAATTCTCAGAACAAAAGCAGAGCAAAATAATCAAATGAAAAGATTGACCTGAAGAAAAGAAGAAATAGTGTTTAATACCTAAACTTTTCCTTCTGGATACTAGAAGAACAAAAATTCTCTGTTAGAATTTTCAATGCTTTAAACTCTTGTATATGCGTACTTTATCCCTTTGCTTTTAGTTTATTAAATCTTCAGAGGTTTATCACATCTTTTCAGCTGTAGCAGGAGTTCTTGAAAATGTGTCATTTCTCAAGGAGATATCCTAATGTGATGAAGAGAAAAAAAAAATTCTCAAGTTACAGATTTACAACTCCTTTGTGTTTTGAACCATGGAGAATATTATTTGCCATCCTAAGTTCTGTGTTGATCAATGATTATAGGATGACAAATGACTCTCAAAGCACAGTATTTCAGCTTTCCTTTGTTTAAACACTGGTGTACTTGCTTATAGTGTTTTTCTCAAGGCAACCCTGAGGCAGCCCTCAGGGTAAATTTTCAATACTGCAAGGCTGCACACGTGGCTTCAGGAGTCAGCAACTCACTGAACCTTGTCCAACTGTCACTAGCTTGTTGTCATAGTTTCAGCATGGTACGGGACATTATTTTAATGAAGATATGTGAGATGCACCAAGACCTAGCTAGCAAGACATCTTTAGAAAAGACTTCATTACAATTTTTTTCAAAGTGCTGGTAATGATCTAGCTGGAAATATCACCCAGTTTAAACTACAGTAGTCTGTATTTCAGCCCAAAAGATACTGTTAAATGCTGATATATTACATGGGATTTGAGCAAGCCTTTTAAGTCTCTGTATATGAGGACTATATGAGGGTTAAAAATATTTATTTGTAAGAGAAAGCAAACTGACACACAGCCCTTTTCTTGGCTGATAAATTACTTTCCAGTTATCCCCAGCTCCTTTTAGCAGATCAGTTACTTTTCTGCTGTAAGCTTCATGTTTGTTTGGAATGTTTGCTTATGCTTATGCTGGGTCACTGGCAATCCTTGTCACAGAGAATTAATTTCTCTGCATGTCTGAGTGAAGAAATGTGCTAAATTATAGAATAGCATGGGAACAGTAAGGAGAAATTAGTAAATTGTACTAATTTTCTTTTAAAGAGCTATTTCTGCAAGAATGACTGAAAAGTTCAGAACCAGAAAACATCTATTGAATTTTTTGGCAAAGTTTCAACTAATTAGTCATATCCAATAACATCGACAGCAATTTAGTTTTTAGTTGAGAGACGAAATGCATTATTTATTTTCTCTCTCTCTTTATTTTTACTTCCTTTTTTTCATAAAGTCTCTTTTAATGCTGGTTTCATTTAAAGATTAAAACGGGAAAATGGAGGTAAGATATTTACAATTTAATAACAAGCAAACGGGTATACCTTGGTTTTGTTCCTAACATTGGAACACCTCTTATGCATTAGAGAATCCTTAAACTGATTAGAAAGCTTTAAGTGACAATGATCATGTCTATGTGAATGAAGCATTAAAGGATGATTCAAAGAAAATTGTGTCTCTAAAGGCTGTTAGCTCTCTGTAATAGACTAAATTAAATTACACAACAAGTTCTCATGTACTTCCACATTATTCAGGGTTATACCTTTTTTTCTCAAATTATTATTTATTCAAGGAAGGCAGACTTTCTGCTTTTTTAAATGTTAAGAAGGGAACTAAGTTTACTGCCTATCCTGGCACTACTGAATGTACACAGCCAGAATGAAATCACTGTACAGATGCCATATTTTGCTGATTTGTGATTCATGACAATACCTATACATCTTTAAAGCAAGTGGTTATAAGGCTCAGACTGAGAATTCTGGAAGCTCAGCTATTGTAGGTGCACAGCTGAAGTGACGTCCTTCAGAATGCCAGTGATTAGTACTTTGCTAATAAGGCAATACATAGGATGCCTCAGTTCTTCAAGACACACATATATTACTGTAAAATAGGAACATGTAGATGAAGAAATTTTCAGTCATGGAATCAAAAGATACATATGTTGACTGGCATTGGAATATATGAAGTAAATGAATGAAGTAAAGAACTGATTAAAATACATGCATGATGCCTTTAATGAAACTCCACACACTGAAGAGTTCATAATCCTGTGAACCATTAAGCTGAGCAGGTGATGCCTGTGCTGCTCTATGCTACACTTGTGTCATTGTGCCATCATGCCTGTGCTGTGCTGTGCTGTGCTGTGCTGTGTGTATCCCCTGGCCATGGGAGAACCTCAGCAGTGCTGTGTGTATCCCCTGGCTGTAGGAGAACCTCAGCTGTGCTGTGTGTATCCCCTGGCTGTAGGAGAACCTCAGCTGTGCTGTGTGTATCCCCTGGCCATGGGAGAACCTCAGCAGTGCTGTGTGTATCCCGTGGCAGCAGGAGAACCTCAGCAGTGTTGTGTGTATCCCCTGGCCATGGGAGAACCACAGCACATCCAGGCTAACACAGGAGCCTGTAGGCAGCTCCCATTCAGTGCGGCCATCTACACTAACTGCATGACCTTCCCTTTATGTAAAAATGTCTCCGCAAACTCTCACATGATCATTTTTTCAGTTTCACAGTAGAAACGATGTTTTCTTTTAAGAAAATCTTGTAAGAGCTCAAAAGACCAAGATGGGGAAACTTTTTCATGGATGAGATCTGCACAGCGCTCCACACCTTGATTAAAGGCCCATTCAACATCCCCAAACTAAGGCTTTCCAGCATCTGAAGAGGCTAATACTGTATCATCTTCTCTGTCTTTATAACTTTAAATATAGCTGATAACTGTGGCTATAATACATGATAACTATATTAATTATAGTGCAAATAAACTTAAGAAATGACATTATAAACCATACTTCATGGAACACAAGTGCCTTTCTTACAGAAATCATAATGAACCAGGACCTTCTGGTGCAGAATAAGTCCTCATGGATGAAAACAAGCAGTAAAAAATTAAAGATACATTTTAGACATATATAGAGAGAACAATGTCTTGGATTTTGGAGAACTGAATAAAAAACTTAAGTCCCTTTTTTTTTTTTTTTTTGGATCTGTGATAAAGATAGTTGTAGGAGTTCCTTTTTGATGGAAGAAATGAATTGAGTAGTCAGTCTTAACTGGCCTGCAGGCAAACTGCGACTCACCAAAAAGGGAAACATAAAAATCCAGATCCCATTAAAAAAAAAGCCAAGTTACTCAATCATGTAAAAATATGTGTTTAAGTCATGGAGAAAGGGATTTTATATTGCATTAAAAAAAGAATATGTAAAATAAAGTGATGTATGATGTGGATATACTGCTAGAGTGTGGACACAGAAAGAGAAGTAGGCACAAGCTCTGTGAAGCACTGTCACTGTTCTTTTCTGAATTTTTATTTCAAATTCAAAATCATTAGCATTGCATTTCATACCTTTTATTTCATTGGCATTCAGAAGATCATAGGTGTGCTTCAAAGGAGTAAAATATATATATCAACAAACATTAGTTCTCATTCAAAATATGATTAAGCTAATTAAAACCAAGTAGTTTCTGTAAACGAGAATTTAGCAGGATTCACAGGACATTTTGGATATATAATGGGTATGAAGAGTGTCCTTGGGTCTTTAAAATAGGAAATTAGAGCAATGGAATAGGAGAAGGAAAAGAGACACAGAAAGAAAAGAAAATTATTTCCTTGCATAATAATTTAAACCAAATTGTTGAGATCCTTAGTGACAAGGATTCTAGATGATTGGCAAATAAACTTCATAAGGCAATAAATTATGGGAAGATGATGCTAATTTCAGCACAGATTAGGTGACAAATATAGTGTTATTATCTATGATCAAACTACATGTCATAAAAATTAAATTGGCAACATAAAACTGGAAAGAGAATTAGAGCAATCACAGTTAAATATATGTCAGTAGCAGAATACTTCATTATGTGTTTTGTGGGCAAATGCAGATATCCAGTATATAATCCCAAAATGAATGCCCATTATGGTAATGAAAACTGTCATCAGAAACATAGAAGAATCACAGGCTAGATGAGAATTGGATTCCAACAAGCCAGAAGGAAATCACTATTGGGAAGAAAATTGAGTCAGAGGGCGATTCTGTCAGATAAAGAGCAATGCTGATGAAGGACTTGGAGAACCTTGGACTGACATTTAATCAGGATAATATTTTTTCTCCTTTCTACACCATAACTTCAAGAAATTCACTCAGCCTGTTCTGGTTTGGAGAAGAAATCTTCAGTATAAGCACAGATTTCTTGTAGTTAACTCCAATTTACTGTGAGTTTCTTCTTCTATTCTTAGCATACATATATTGCAGTAATACATCAAAGACCTTAACTGAAGAAATAACTTGAAATAAGGCTAAGAAGCTTTCAGCTGTCTAAACATAGACATCTAGTGCTCTTTTAGAGTCTATTGAATAATTTGCCAGTGCTGCAGCTGCAGCTTCAGATGGCACAGGTCTCCCATGAAGACAGTTTTGCATCTGCCAGCAGGCATCACATGATAGCCTAGACCATTTTGAAATGGCACATTTATGTACAGACAATT
Source organism: Donacobius atricapilla (assembly GCA_013397315.1). Taxonomy (NCBI): domain Eukaryota; kingdom Metazoa; phylum Chordata; class Aves; order Passeriformes; family Mimidae; genus Donacobius; species Donacobius atricapilla. The sequence goes on from WBMY01000387.1 coordinate 44,992, forward strand.
CAACTCCTTCCTGTCTGATTTGTATGCCTAGAAATTTCCTGAGTGGACAAAACAGTTGTGAAAAACAGACCTTTCCTTTTTTTTTTAAATTTTTTTTCATTTATGAAGGGTATGAGTATTTTTTTACTAATCAATCATTTTGTTGAACACTGCTGAAATCACTAATATAAGTGTGAAATAGCAAAAAAAATGATGAGATGGAGTAACTTGTTCCATTCTTGGCTTTGTTATGATGCAGAATCTGCAGCATCTTCAAACAATCTGCTTACCCACTTACTATTAAAAAATGAAAAATGATTCAGTGCCCAGCAAAGATTATTGAGACACTAACCACAAAGTCAAATCAACTGTGGAAAGAATTCATACATATATAATGGGGTTAAAATCCTCAAGTGCTGGGGCCTAACAAATTTATTTTACTCCTTGATGTCAGAAAACAGTCCCTGTAGAACCCTTGTGTGTGTCAGAGAGAAAGCAAAGTAGAGAAACTGCTTAAGTGACAGGAAAAGAAAGAAAGTGAAAAGCCAAGTGAAGGAGCAAAGTAAAGGTGGGGTCACATTATATTACTCTGTTTTTTTCTCTCTAAATTCTCCTTGCATAGAAAAGGAGGAATACTGGATGAGGGGAATGAGTATGACTTTAAGGAAAGTAAGTATTGAAATAAAAGCTGGGGTTAAAACCACAGGAATTCATGGAGGAAATTAAGTGGGTCATGCACATTCTAGTATGTATTTCTGAGGGGTAGAGACAGAAGGGTTAGTGATGTGGCCATGTGGGTGAGTTCTGAAGTAATAGAGTGGGACAGAGAACCAAGGATACAGAAGAATAAAAGCCACGAGAGTCAGTAATTTTTTATAGATTTTATAACTTTTTGATTTATTTGTAGACAGTTTGCTTTATGGAACTACTCCACTCTGATGTGAGTGTCACTTTTTTTCCCAGAAAAGGAAGGTGAGTGGTCAACTCTGGGAAAGTTCAGAAGCCACCAGTAAGAGGAGCAGCAAGAAGGGGCAATGTTGCACAGGTGAAGAGACTGGAGCTTTTGGGGTATATTGATTTTTAAAAATACAGGCAAAGAGGTAAGGTGCAAGACAAACTGAAGTCCCATCATACCATGTCATGTGAGGAAAGAGAAAAGGCTTTAAGAACAATGCTGAAAAGGCTGAGCGGACACATATAGATTAGAAGTCCACTGGAAGTGCTGACGGACCAGAATTTGATTTTGAAGGAAGATGAAGGAAAAAGCACTACAGCTTGGCGCTATTGTGGTTCTGCACTGATTAAGTACTTAGTGAAGGGTTAAGTACTTAAAGCTCCCTAAGAACTTCACACTGGGTTAAGTGCACTCAGCATGTGACTCAGTGAACGCTAAAGAGCAAAAATACTCCTGTTATTGAGGCTATGGCAGGTTGCACTCTGCAAAATTGTTAATATACTGCACAAAGAATGAGTTTTTTAATGAATTGCAAAAATAAGTAGGTTTGTTTATTTATTAAATTTGTTCCTTCTATCTTTCTGCATGTATAATCTCAAATTCGATAGTCAAATAGAGTATTATTATTTATCTATGAAGATATGAAGACTAAAATTGAAAATCTGTGGTCAGGAAATATTTTGTTTCCCGAACTTCTCTGAGTAGCCAAAAATACAACTACAGAAAGCATTTTTGCATTATCATGTTTGAATGCTTTACATATTATCATAGATATGTCAAAGCACTTGATATTTATTATAATAGTATTTATTTTAGTTTGCCCACTCAATGAATAATTTTTAATTGCCACATGTTCACGTAATATATATATTTCATTGTAGCTGCATTCCAACACTGAAATACATAAAATGCCTTTGATAAAAAATTCCTGTATTTTTATTTAATATGAAAGCCCAATGTCATATTAGTTTCATATTCATCCATGCTCTTTAAATGTAATAACCTTGCCATAATACCCCTTGTGCTTTGATTACCACTCCTTGGCAGAACTCCTCTAGTAATTAGCTTTGAGGTGAAATCTCTCAATTCGGCTGACTAATCAGATTTTGAAAAAAAAAAATCAGATGACCATGTCAGGAAAAAAAAGTTGCTACTGCCATGAAGTTATAAATACTTTTCTAATTTGGCTGCTATGTAAAACTGTATTGGGTTTGCATGTCAAAAGGTTTTTTGGGGTGGGCTGCAGCGGTGACTTCTGTGAGAGGAGGTCATGGGCTGCCTCCATGACAGATTCTGCCAGTTCCAAAATGGACCTACTGCTGCACAAATCAGAGCCCATCAGCCAAGCTGACGGTGCCTCTGCAAAAACCTGTTTAAGAAAGGGTAAAAACTACAGCACAACCTAATCCAGACCTGAAAAACATCTGAGAAAATGTAAGATAAACAGCCCTGCAGACAACAAGGTCAGTGAAGGAGGGCAAGGAGGTGGCCTGGGTGCTGGAGCTGAGATTCCCCTACAGCCAGTGGAGAAGACACTGATGAGAAGCTTGCCACCCCCACCCCATAGAGGATAAAGGAGGAGAAGCTATCCTCTCTGCAGATTGTGGAGGATTACAGGCTGAGCCAAGGAATTAGGGAGGGTTGGAGACTAGGTGTTTTTAGTTATGTCTTTGTTTCTCACCATCTTACTCTATTTTTAGTGGGAAATATACTAAAATAATTTCCCCAAGTCAGCCTGTTTTGCCTGTGATCGTAATTGGTAAAAAAATCATTTGTCTTGATCTCAAACTATCTCAAAGTTTTTTGGTCTTATTTTCTCCCCTTTTTCTGTTGAGGAGGGGAGTGAGAGAGTGCCTTGGTTGTCATCTGAGAGCCACCCAGATGATAGCCCACTGCACAAGCTCTTCATGCTTTAATGAAAAACATTTAAAAAGCAGCCAAATAGACAACCACGACAAAATTGAATCACATAGACACATTTTTTAATTATTATTTTCCTATTTTCTATTAAATGTACAAGAGCACAGACATCTACCAGAAATACTAAGGTGTAGTTAGTGTAATAAATAGTGTAATAAATAAAAAGCATCATAAAATAGCATGAAACAATTAATTCTACGCATATAGACAGAGTGTAAGGTCATAGGTAGAGTTTGTCTTAAATTCTTCCTCTTTCATGAGCCCAGGAATCTTCATAAAAAGGAGATATGTGTAGTTATGTAGAGTATGGTAATTAATCTGAACTAACATCAAGTCAGTTTGGGACTTGGGTTATCAAAAAATTGGTTGACAGATGTCTTTCCCAAATCATTCTTAATCAGGCTTCCAGAAAAGACTTGCAGCATACAGGTGTTGACTCCAAAGCATGTTTAGGTAGAAGAGGATCAAAAACTGAAGCTCCTGGCTCTTGAGGAAGCATTGTACACAGGTAGACAATTATATGGAATATAGGTGACTTTCTATTCTGCAATCTAAAACAAACCAGGTTTGATCAGAACATGACAAGAACTTCCCTCAGGCAGTGAGAAATCTGTTCACTGAATTCCAAAAACAGAATTACAAACTCCCTTGAATGATACAGGAACAAATTCCTAGCATTACAAGTGCATACAGTAAAAATTGCATCACTTACCTCTTGTGTGCCACTTAATAAGATGTCAAGACAATAGAAAAGAGTAAGAATTAATTTCCAATATCAGATTTTCTTTTTCACTGTTAATCAACAACTGATTATATTTTCTTCAGTTTTCTAGAATCTCATGTTAGAAGTCAGATATAAGTCACTTTCTCACTTCACTCTGAGAAAAATTCTGTCAGAAAGATTTTATTCTTGTAAAGTTTTCTGTGATCTCAAAAATATTTATTTGGCTTGCTTCCATCATACTACTCTGTTTTTATGCAATCCTTCTGATGATTTGGTATGAGTACCTTATAGTCATTAACATTTTATTATTTTAATTATCTTAATTTCTTTTATTTCTCAGCCCATCCTTTTAGTTCCTCCATCTTAATTCTCCTGTTTAAACTGTCTTCAATCTGTCCATATCTTTCCAGAAGTTCAGGTATGTCTGTTTACAGAAAATTCAGAATTAACATCTTATTTATTACAATACATTGTCATGTCTCACCTTCAAGCCCCATTGGAATACTGTCTTTAATTTTCCATCCTCTTAATCTCAGGCTTGACTTAGCACTGCTCCCTCCCTTGTTTATCCCCTCTTCGAAACAGAGAATTTACAAACCCCTTTTCCAGATGTTTATAGTTTTACCTTATTCCACTCACATGGTTAATTTTATACTTTAACTATTATTTTCATAAACTTAGTGTTTATTTTTTCCTCCAGATCAATAAGAGAGCCATGATATTACTCTGATAAAATAACTGACTTTGTAGACAAAAGAAATGGGGTAGATCCATTTCATTAAGGATTCAGTGAAGAGGTTGATATGGTTCATTCATGTGGGGCAGTTCAACATCAGGCAATGGAGTTTGATAAAAAGACTAACAGAACAGCTAAAGAAACAGCTAAACAAAAAACCCCCAAGTTTTTCTTAAGGGAGATTTCCTATGTTTGTTCTTGGGACCAATTTTACTTAATGTTTTCATTAAAAAATTTGAAAGAAAATATAGAAATATATTGTGATGTTTTCAGATAACCACATGTAAAAACATTGTACAGATAAATGTTTTTATATCATAACGGGACAACTAGATGATACTCAGGGCTAAATTAGCATTTCATTTATGAAAATTAATAGGTGAACATGCAAAGTGATCCAGTTAGGAACATAAAAAGCTATTTTTGCTTTGTTATAAATGGGATTAATTGACTTTAAAATAGTAAATGATGGAAAGGTAGTGGATGTATTTTTTTTCTAGATTTTAATAATTATTTTGATACTGAAGCTCGCAGCATTCTTCTGGAAAAGTGCAGCTGTGGGATGAGCGGCTTCCTGTTGTTCTGGGTAGAGAGCTGTCTGAAAGGCAGGGCTCAAAGTGTTGTACTGAATGGGCCTACATCTGGCTCATGAATGGTCACTAAAGGTGCTCCTCAGGATTCAATTCTAGGGCCACGTTTTTCAATATGTTTATTGACGTATTGGATGCAAGATATGCAATGGATTATTCACCATTATCACTTTTGCTGATGAAACCAAAATGGGAGGTGCTGCCGATTCTCTTAAAGGACAGGAGGCCTCAAGGAGGGCTCTAGCTAGATTGGAACATTGGGTTATCATAAAATTTAGCAAGTCAAAATGCTGGATTACCTGGGACAGAGTAATACTGTACATAAGTATAATCTGGGAGAGGAGTGGATGGAGAGTAGCCCTGCGGGAAGGGATCTGGGGGTGCTGGTGGGCAGCAGCTCAATGTAAGCCAACAGTGTGCCTGGCCACCCTCATTCTGGAGTCATAACCACTCATAAACACAAACACAGTCATAACCAGCCAGTAAAAAGACGTATTTATCCTGCTATATTTAACACTGCTTTGGGCTCACCTTGAATCATGCCTGTGTTTCTGAACCCCATGATTTAAGAAGGGTTGGACGGTACTTGAATGAGTCTGGAAAAGGGAAACAAAGCAGGTGAAAGGTCTGATGAAAGGCTGGAAAAGGCCTAGTCTCCTAAGACGAGCACCTAGGACTTAGTAAAAAGAGGAGGGTGAGGGGCAAACTCACTGCTCTCTGCAGGTCTCTAAGAAGGGGAAATGGAGAAGCAGGTTCTGATCTCTTCTTCTTGGTATCCAGTGGGAATGTTCAAAGCTGAATCAAGAAAGGTTTAGGATGGATATCAGGAAGCATTTCTTTACTGAGAGGAACTGAACATTTCTTTACACTGGGACAGCCTTCCTAGAGAGGTGATTGATGCCTCAAACCTGTCAGTGCTTAAGAGTCATAAAGGACATACTTTAATTTTTGGTCAGTCCTGAAGTGGTTAGCACTTGGACTAGATGATTATTGCAGGTCCCTTCAAACAGAACTATTCTATTCTATTCTATTCTATTCTATTCTATTCTATTCTATTCTATTCTATTCTATTCCATTCCATTCCATTCCATTCCATTCTATTCTGCTATTCTAGATTGTCTATTTCTATTTATTTCTATTTCTACTTCTATTTATATCTATTATTTCTATTTCTATTTCTATTTCTATTTCTATTTCTATCTCTATATCTATTTCTATTTCTATTTCTATTTCTATTTCTTTTTCTTTTTCNATTTCTATTTCTATTTATTTCTATTTCTATTTCTATTTCTATTTCTATTTCTATTTCTATTTCTATTTCTATTTCTATTCTATCCTGTCCTATTCTACTCTATTTAAGGAGATAGAGAGATCCATGAGCTACCACTGTGATGCTACTGGCTAAAGAACTAGCATGGCTGTAGAAATAGGCAAATGTGTTTGCTAATGTACTTTTGAAGTTCTTGGAAACATTCATATAACCCACTTTAAACTAACAAATGTTGACACGTCTCACACATGAGTCAACAGGGAACTCTCTGTAGTTGATAGAAAACAATACACATTCCCTGAGTATACTTTATCTCTCTTAATGAGTGCCAATTCAATTTAATATTGAAAAAAAAACCAACTTGGGAGTTTTATATACTGAGAAATACTCACTTAAAACAAAATCACATATACATAGGTTCATTAAAATAGGTGGTTTTTAAAATTCTTTAAAATGAAGGAATTTTAAAGGATCATTTTATCTCTGTGTAGGTAGATATTTTGACATTTCTAAAGAATCTGAAGATATTTTGCATTTGGCAGCTCTTCAGAATAGTAGTGTTACTGTATAATATCAGAACTAAAGATTGTTTATTAGCTTATATGTGAAAATTAGTAACATAAAAACTTCTGGGATGTCCTAAAACGCGTAATGGTATTGTGGGTATATACATATGCCTGATGGATGGCTGTAAAGATGAAACCAAGCTCTTTCCCAGGGTGTCCAGCGACAGTACCAGAGGCAATAAGTACACCCCAAACCATAGGATAGTCCACTTTAACACCAGGAACCCCTTTTTCACTGTAAGCATGACTAAACACTGGAATGGGTTTCCTAGGAAGGTTGAGGAGTCTCCATCCCTGGAGTTATTCAGATATCACCTGGACATGGTCCTGGACAAGTGGCTTTAGGAGGCTCTGCCTAAGGAGTTGGATGGGATCCTTTCCAATCTCAACCATTCTGTGATTCAGTGTTTCTTAAGCTTGACCTGAGACTGTCAAGGCACATATTGGAGAAGCCAATAGTGAGCTGAGTAGGAAATTAGCTGACAGCTTGCACTCAGAATGTGGTGCCCACTTGTTTTATCTCAACCTGGCAGACTGTTGCAATGATGTTTCCCAATGATTAACAATTGACACTGGGCCCCACCCTGTTCAGCATCTTCACAAATGATCTGGATGATGTGATTGAAAACACCACTGCCTCATTTGTTGATAACAGCAATCTGAGTGATGTGTTCAAAATGTCACGTGTTGAGCCATCTTACAAAGAGACCTGCACAGGCTGAAAGAGTGCGCTAACAAGAACACTATGAAGTTTATTAAGACAAGGGTAGAGTCCTGCACCAGGGACTGAACAATACAGAAATCCAGAACAGACTGGGATCTGTTGTGGCTGGAAACAGCCTTGCTGAAAGGAATGTGGGGTTCATGGTAGACAACAACAAAATCAGTTGGATGTCACTGCAGTAATAAAGGCAAGTCAAATCCTCAGGTGCATCTTCAGGGCATTACTAACAGAAAAAGAGCCATGATCACCCCACTCCATTCAGTGCTTGTCAGGTCTAACCCCAAATACTTTGTCCAATTCTGGTCCCCACCAAAAAAATACAGACAGGCTGGAGCAGGTCCAAGGCAGGGCCATAATTATGATCAAAGGGCTGAATAACCTGCCACAGGAGGAATGACTGAAGGAGTTAGCTCTTTTCTCCCAGAGAAGAGAGGACCTCAGTGGACCTCCTGACAGTATTCAAATAAAGGCTGCCTAAAAAGAGAATAGAAGCTCTCTCTTCACCAGGAGACACATGGTGGAGGGCCAGTCAAAGGATAGAAGTTGCAGCAGGAGAGTTTTTCTCTTGATATAAGAAAGAAATTTAACACAATCATTCACTAGAGCAATCATTCACTAGAACAACCTCCCCAGAGATGTGGTGGAGTCCCCATCACTGGAGGTTTTTAAAATACAATTGGACATGGGGCTAGATAATCTCATCTGGGTTTCCTCCGCCATGAAAATTTGGAGCAGATGATCTTCTGATTTCTCTTCTTATCTGGGCTATGTTAGAACTCTATGATCTCTAATCTTTTATTCATGAAAAATGATAAGTATATTGCATACTGATACATCAGTTTTCTTGCACAGAGAGTGTGTATAGATTCATTGAAATAAAAGAAAATATTCAATTGATTCTGCAAGCTTTAAGGCTTCTATACTGTAAATCAAACATGTAAGGTTTTTTGTGTTTGATATATATTCACAGCCTAAAACTGAGATGCCTAGATTAATCCAGCCTTTAAGGACTCAGTGTGACAAAAGCAGTATCTCCAGTGTTTGATTCATCAGACTACCTCCAGACAGCTTTCATAGAGTGACACTCTCTTTGAGGTGTCTATTCTTGTTCCTTAATTTGAGTTGCTTCAGAGTAAGCCACATGTTGAACTAATTAAGATAAAATATTTAGAAAGCAAAAGAGTTGTTAAATATGCACCCTGGCTTGGATAATTTTGAAGAATTATGACTGCTGATGGCAATGGACAATACCACAAAATAGGCTTTAAAATGGAAAGCCTTGGACGCTGAAGGATGCAGGAATAAAATACATTATCACATCAACTTAAATAATTATTTACACTGACTGTAGGTTTTTTTTTTTGTAGTTATAATATCTGAATTTTACTTTATGCTCCTGCATGATCTCATTTCCTCTCTGTACCTTGCTTTCCTTGTCTTTTCATTTATTGTGTCCCAGCCTGACTCCAGCAGTTATTTAGTCAGAAAAAAATCAATTTCTCAATTTAGTGATATCCACCTCACAAGCTGTCTCCTGTTTAAACCAGGGAGTCTGCTCACAAAACAGAAATATTTTTTTTACTTTCTATCTGATTCAGTCTGAACAATATCTACATTCAAATGACAAATTATTGCACACTCAGTTTGAAGGGTGTATCAGCTTCACTCTTGCTGGTTTAGCTTACCAGCTGCTTACCAGATACAGTCACAAAATTACATATTTAATTTATCAAACTATTTATTTATGTATGACTCTTGTTCATTTGTATGAGAAATTTCATATTGTTTAATCATCTTTGGCATCTTCTTATTGAAGACCAAGAGCATGGGCTGGGTTGGAAGGGACCTTAAATATCATTTAATTTCAACTCCCTTGCTGTGGGCAGGGGCATCTTCCACTAGACCAGGTTGCTCAGAGCTCCATCCAACCTGGCCTTAAACACTTCCAGGGGTGGGGCATTAACAGCTTCTCTGCGTAACCTGTTCCAGTGTCTCACCACCCTCAGAGTAAAGATTTTCTTCCTAGTATCAAATCTAAACCTTCCTGCCTTCTTTCAGTTTGAAGTTATTCCCACTTGTGCTGTCGCTACATGCTCTTGTACAAAGTTCTGCTGCATCTTTCTTGTAGGTCTCCTTCTGGTATTGGAAGGTGCAATTAGGTCACGCTGAAGCTGACTTTATTTCAGCCTGAACAATCCCAATTCTTTTAGGCTTTCCTCAGAGGAGAGGTTCTCCATCCCTCTAGTCATCTTGCTGACCTTCCTCTCAACCTGATCCAAGACGTCGATGTCCTTCCTGTGCTGAGGATCCCAGAGCTGAATGTAGCACCCCAAGAGGAGTCTCACCAGAGCATCTTTTGTGTGATGTGTCCATGCATTTATTTAACTCATGTAAACCATTGTGATCTTGGTCAAAAAAGGTAGAGGGAAAACCGCAACAACTCTGTCACTTAAAATGTTTTGCTATGCTCTTATAAATCAAAACCAATACCAAAGTTTAATAAACAATAACTCATACAAAATGAAAATACAACTCGCCACTAACATTTTCTGTAATAGAACGATATTTGTAATGAGATTTCGCAATAAATGCTAAGCTTGTATGAAATTAGAGGTTTTCTCACTCTTTGTTAACAGAAAGGGGCCAAAAAACTGGGGGAAATGAAGATTCTATAAATGAAATTATCAGCTTTTTTGACCGTGGTTCTGAAAAAGAGGGCCTGCATGAAAAAAATATTTACTGTTTTCCTGATAAGTGCGTGCAGGTTAAGGTGATTGACTTAATAATGGAAATACAATCAGGGAACAGTAACATCATTTGGATTTGCTTCTTGGTAAAGCCACAGGGAAAGATGTGATTTTACAGTGACTTAGTCAACTGCAATTGCATAATTTACAGTCATATACTTCTGGAGTGGCATGCAAAAAAGAGACTGTTTGCAAGGAGGGAAAATTCTGTAGTTTTGTCACCAACAAAGAAGAGAGTTCAGGGGAGAGAATATGGCACAAAAGATCATCATATTGCAGTGCAGAGTGGATACTGTTCAAATGTGATCCTAACTGATGCAAAATGTTGTCTCTAAACAGAACTCCATGAGAAACTCAAAAGGATGTTTGAACAAAATAAAGTTTCTGCAATTTTTTTACACTTTTGTATACAAACAGGCCACTAAATTATTAACTGGTTAATAATTATACGTATTTAAAAATAATGTAAGAATGCTATTTGGGTCATTTTCTTTTTCATTGACTGAGGTGAGGCTGCATATATTTTTTCCAACAAGCTATTCTGGTTTTACTGTAGGGAGGGACAAAGTGGAAAAATGAGGAGCACTGAAGTGAAAAAGACAGAGAAAAACAGATAAACCTCTAATCAAATGCATAATTAATAGTTTTCAAAATTTCTAAGTGATTAGAACATGATTACTTTCAAAATTTGTAAATTTTCAGTTTACATAATTTTAACATATTTTAATGATTTTTTAAAAAGAAATTGTTATTTTTTCATTGTGGAGGAGTATATGTGGAAGATTTAGTCTCATTCATAAATATAACATCTTGAAGAGACTAATAAAACTTTCTATTTTCCACATTCTTTATACTTCTAAATCTCACAGGCTGAGGATTTAAATCTTATTTTATATATTGAGGAAGAATAGTATAGATTTTAGTTCATGTTTTATAAAAAAACAATGAGATCTAGAAGTGATTTCCTTGCTTTGGTCTCTTAGCAATTTAAAACCTGATATGTCTCGGATATGTTATTTTACATGGTTATTCCTATAGTTTGTTAAGAGATGTTATCCTAAAAAGTGATACCACTATTAACATTTTTAATCTAATTTTGATTGTGGAAAATAATCAATTTGTTTTGCATAAAAAAGTGACCTAAACTATTTTTAGTTGTATAAAGTTTGTTAAAATTTTAAATAAAGGCAAATATACTTTGTATGGCCAAATCTGACTGATTTCAAATATTCTGATTTCAGGAATATAGTAACTGTGAATATGACAGTAACAGCTGCAAAATATTGTAAAAGACATCTATCAAGGGTAAATTTATAAGTTACAGTTCCCAACAATTATCTTGCTATTCAAATCAAATCAGTGAGATTGCAGCAGAGTGATAGATTTATTTTGACACCTATAAGTGGATCAAAGGGTCATAAGTGGATTTATCTTTTGAGAGAAGAGTGACAGAATAACTTGCCATCATCGAAGTTATTACCCTTTATATAGGCTAAAAGGTATACTTTTTCAATAGATCACATTTTTTTGCCATTGCATTTTCTCTCAAAATATCTTTTTCCAAGTTTTAAAAAAGAAAAGAGAATCAACTGTAATAGCATACGGAAAAATGTGCCACGTTAACACCTTAAAATATAAGTCACTGTTTGAGATCACTTTTAAATCCTAGGTATTACTTTCCTATTTGGTGGGTGAAATTACTTTGATTTTTTTGGTCCCATTTTAAGATTGTCAGTCTTAATGTTGTATGCTGCTTTCTCTGTAACTTTTAAAGTGTTCTTCCTCCATATTTTAACACAAAATTCTTGCAGGTAGCAGAGATATAAACCAACCGAAAATGGATTTTGACTTTCCTTCAGGTAGCTTTTATGAGGAAATTTTTAATGAATTTTATTTTTTAAATCATTATTGATTTTGAATGCTCATTACTTTTTAAATTTCTCATAAATTTCCTTCCATTATATTTATAAAAATTATTAAAAGTAGGGTATGATAAATTTTATTCATAGAACAAGTTATGAAAACACTTCAGGCAAAGATTATGATCCATTGTTTTTCTCTCCCGGAATACAATAAAAGATAGTGTTTTCAGACTTGTGAGTAGCATTTCAACATTCATAGAATCATAGAATCATAGAATGGTTCTTGTTGGAGGGGACCTTAAGGGTCATTTAGTGCCAGCTGCCTTGCCATGGGCAGGGACACTCCATGTAACCAGGTTGCTCAGATCCCCAGTCCAGCCTGGTCTTGAACATCTCCAGGGATGAACCCTGGGCAACCTGTTCCAGTGCCATACCATCCTCATAGTAAAGAATTTTTTCCTAATATCTAATCTAAACCTACCCTCTTTCAGATTGAAATTATTCATTCCCCTTTGTTCTATAACTGCATGCCCTTTAAGAAAGTCCCTCTTTCTTGTAGGCTCCCTTCTGGTACTGGGAGGTCTCAATTAAGTCACTCTTAAGCTGCCTTTTTTCCAGGCCAAACAATCCTAATTCTCTTAATCTTTTCTCATAGGAGAGATTCTTCATCCTTTTAATCATCTTTGCTGGCCGTCCTCTGCACTCATTCCAAAAAGTCTATGCTTTTCTGTGTTGGGGATCCAAAACTGAACGTAGTACTGAGGGTGGAGTCTCACCAGAGCAGAGGAGCAGAACCACTCCTTAAAGCCTTAAAACCTGGGTAATTGCTTACCACTTACCACAGGAGGCAAAACAGGCTCAACTTGGGAAGAGTAATTTAATGTTTTGTCAATGAAAAGTAAAATAGGATTATGAGAAATAAACAAAAAAGTACCCCTCCTCCCCTTCCACCTCTTTCTCAGTTTAACTTCTTTCTTGGCTTTTTTGCTTCTTCCCCCTCCAAGTAGCACAGGAGGATGAGGAAAGGGGGTTGCAGACAGTTCATAGCACTTCACCTCTGTCATTCATTCCTCATCACAGTTTTCACATGCTCCGGCATGAATTTCTTCCCACGAAATACAGCCCTCTACAAACATCTCCAAGATTAGTCCTTCCCATGGGCTGCAGTTCTTGAGGAAGTGCTCCAGAACAAGTCCTATCCATGGGGTACAGTCCTTCAAAGAATGGATTGGTCCATCATGGGTCCCTCACAGACCACAATTTCTGCTAGGAACCTGCTCCAGCATGGATGCTCCATGGTTTGCAGCTTCCTTCAAGGTCTTTGACAGATGGATATCTCTACTGTATTCTTCCATGAACTGCAAGGGAAAAAGATATTTCACCATTCTTTATTGGTTGGAGATGAACCTCAAATCCAGCACATGGAGCAGCTCCTGCCTCCTTCCTCATGGATCACAGCTGCTGCACAGCATTTTTTACTCTTTCTGAAATATGTTTTCACAGAGGCTGCCCCAGCATGGCTGGTGGGCTCAGCTGCAGTGGGGCCCTTTGCACTGCCTGGCCCTGTCCTTGTCCAGCACAGGGCAGCCCACCACCTCCTGTCACAGGGGCCACCTCTGCAGCATCCCTGTTACCAAAATTTTGCACCTGGACATGTCTAGAGAGAAATTTATACCATTCCAGGTTGAATCTCTAAAATTTCCCTGAAATTTCTAAAATGTGTCTCAGGGCCAATTTGAACAAAGAGGAATTATATACCCAGAGAAGTTTAACTCAATGGATCAGATTATATCATCATGTTCCTGAATGAATCTCAGGAGTGTTTGATCCTCATGAAACTGATAGCTCCATGGATAATCTGAACAGCACACTCAAAAATAATCTTGAAGTGATTGGGTTTTGGCTAAACTTGATTAGGGGACTCATTCTAATTTTTTCATGCTCTTCCAAAACTCAAATTTTTCACTTAACTCTTACTTGACTTATTTTTCTTAAATATACAACACAAAAAAAAGCTAAAGGAGCTTTCATCACCAGTGGTGTAGAGTAACAATTAAAAAATGCTTCTAGAAGTCTTTATAAAGCAAACTCACCAACTTCGTACTTCCACAGAGTTATGATTTAAAGAAAGTTTTCTAATTTGTTTTGTCTTTGGAAACTACAAAGTGACTGATGGCATTGCAGCACTTTGGTAAGCAGCATATTAGTCACAATGAAAGATCACTATCACAAATAGCACATTGCTAAATCAGGGAATTACAGCCCTAGTGGAGCTGTGCAAAAACTTTCATACATACCTGATATGAAAAGGAAAACTTTCTCCACCTTTTTTTTTTTCTTTCTTTTTCCTGAGTTTCTTTTAAATTTCAAGTTTTTGAACAATTGATGGATGAATCTCCTGGGCTTTGTTGAAAAGTTCAAACCAGTCTAGGAACCAAAAAAGACATTTGATGAAACCTTATAACCTTGCAAATAAAAAGAATATTTTCTCAAATTTTCACAAAAAGTACCAGGATCTATCAAACATTGCAACTACTGTAAGGTAGTTAAAGATATGTATGAAGGTTTCATTATACTTTGTTTAGAAAAAAATATGCATCTAGAAAAACAGAAAAATCAAGACATTACCTCATATAATAGCAAGTTCAAGATTTTTTAGGGGAATGTTGCCTTTTGGAGGAGCTTCTGTTAAAACTGTTTACAAATGCCAAGAGAAGCATTTATTCAGTTATAAGGAAACTGGCCTTTAAAAAGGAATTGGAGATCAGGTTCCAAATGTTATTTGCTGCCAAATGCACTGTTAAACTTACTGAAGGATATTTATGAGCGGCATTGCAATTCTGGTTTTACTGTATGTTTGTATGTTGTAAACTTTGAGAATAAAACCTTCAGTTTACTTATGGAAAGCACTGCCTGAGTAAATGACATACAGAGGTCACAGTGTATGCTAAAAATTCATATAATTATTTAGGTAAAACTAGCTTATTATGCTCTTATCTTTTCAAAATATGTGGGAAAGAGAATGTTAAATTAAAACTTTAATTTTATCTCTTTCATCTCCTTTTTCAATTATAGCAAAACATAGAAAATAAAAAATTACTTAGAGAGCTTTTTAAGTTTCTCACAGTTAAATCATTCTTGCAATTTTTGAATAATTCTACTGTTACAATTTTGTTTTCCTTTTATGTTAAAATAATGACATTTTAATTTAGGAGAAAAAAAATTAAGAACACCTTTTGTGATGAGTTATTTGGGCCACAAGACATCTCATTACTGGTAAATAAGAATGTAGTGATGATAGTATAATATTAAATCAATCATAAGATATTAAAAAAAATAAACCCAGCATTCAAAACCCAAAAAAATCTGCTGCTATGTTTCCTTAGGATGTCTGTCCATGATCATAAGATGTTTCATGATTTAATGCTCTTTGTGTAGCAGTCTCAATTCTTATTCACAACTACTTTTCAAGCCCCATGTCACAGCCTGTGACAGGTAATCCTGGAGAGAAAAACCAAAGACTTCACACGACCTCAAATGATATAATGAAGGAAATGTTTCAAAATTACTAACCCCTAAACTTTTTTTTGTTTTTTTCAGTAAAACAGTCAATTCATCCATGCTGAAAAATGTTTGTTTCACCCTTTCCTTAACAAAACAGAAAAGCCTCAGGGACTGCCCTGTTGATTCAGCATTTATCTTCGAAAGACAGCCTTTTATGCATCTCCTTTCACAAAGCTGACTTTATCACTTCTCTGCTTTTTCTACTAATATATCTCAATTTTACAGCAAAGATATGAATACTAATATCTTGTGATTGCCTTCAGTGTGGTAAAATGTTTCTTACAACTGGCTTTCTTAGAATCATTATGAGAGACAGAGTTCGACAGTTTGCTTATCTTCCTACAGACAAGTTCAGCATTATTTTTGTAATCTTTTAATTTATATCTTCAAAATTTTTCAGTATATTTTGTAATCAAATAGTTCATTGACAGATACTGAGATTTGGATGGAATAAGAACTGATTAATTATTCTTTATAAATATGTAACAATTTAGAGTATTTTTATTTACCCCAGAGAATAACAAGGCATCCTAATGATACTTTTTCTGTATTTTAACCTTTTAAAAGTGTGTTTTAATGAAGTGGGGTAAGTGGGATTCAAAAAAATCTTGGCATTCCAAATTCCCTCCTTTTGATGTCAAAATAGTCAAGTTAAATGCAAGATAAGCAGTTATTTCTCCTGCTCTACTGTAAAACAGCAGATGCAGTCATAAGGAGTTAAATTTATGATGTGTAAACTGAGCTCTTCAGCAAACCAAAGATATTTGTCATGTGTTATCCTACACTCAGATTTATTTCAGATGGAAAGAAACTGCTGTAGAAGATCACAAAGAAAAAAAGTGCAATAAAATACACACTTCTCTTCCATGAAAATAAATGAGATCATTGCTTCAACTTGCACTGATGTATTATAAATTGATGAATTAGACAAAAACTAATACAAGAAAAAAAATAATGGAGAATTCATGCATCCTGTTAATGTGCCTTTTGATTCTAGTATCACATAAAAATATTTTGCAACAGAACCTGACAGTTGCACAGTAATAAATGTAACATATTGGGTTCAGGAGTCTAAAACCACTGTTTACTATGACCTTGAAACTCTGAAACTGAAAATGACCAAAATGGGTTATTTGTTATTTCACTTGGAAATATTTGTTCCACCAGCTAAAAACAGTTTCAGTACAAAGGATGATCTAGATGAACATGTAGCGTTTCATCAGCCTTTATTGTCCTCTACTCACTCAGCTTCATCCTGTTTCTGTTTGGGTTTCTGTGCCTTGTAGAATGGTACAACCTCTGTGTATATTTGTTCAAGAGACAGCATTTTAGGAGGTACTTTTCTAATTTCTCAGGAGAGAATAATTATTAGGAACACTGTTACTACCTACAACAAAATACAATTTATTTGACACAAAATAATGCATGCTGTTTGAAAAGAATTCTTAAGTCTTCATTCCACTGTTGTAGAAAGGATAAGACTAAGTTACATAAATTGTCTCTAATTAACAGATTATGAAGTTACAAATATGAGTCTCCCATCTGAATTTAATTCAGAATTATTTGAAGATATCCAGAGATATATGTGTTTTTCTTTCTCTATAATAGCTTATTTTCTTTTTTATGTATTAGATAAATTTATTTTCCCGTGTTTCAGAATGGTTTGACATCACACCACATTGATTTTTTTTTAATATAATGCTTAAATTTTTCACATGAGACACACTAATAATGTACAATATAAATAACTTTACACACATGCACATGAACACAAACTTCATGTGACCTGGGAAGGAGCAATGCTTTTGTTTAAACTCTTCCTGCTAGCTGTTGTGTGTCACACAGGTGCTAAACAGGGCCATATTGCTTTATTAGTCTCCTTTTGTTGATGGCAAATACGCAGCTGAAAGCATTGTACGTTTTCTTGTACGCTGACATGTTGACTGGGAACTAGCCTACCACATGCTCTAATAACGTGAAACAGCTTGAATATTGCTCATTCAACAGAATTTCTCAAAACACTTTAAAAATAAATCATCAAACAGCATTTTGGGCTGCATGTAGGGAAAAAAAGAGTATCTCCTCTTTCAATATGTTAAGTAATACTCACAGGTTATTTTCAAAATTAACACTGTTTTCTTGTTTAAGATTTCCAGTTAATTTTAAAAGCCAGCCACACAGTGATAGAAATAGAGGAAAATTGCAGCCATTAAGTGCAGACAGGAGATGTGTGCACCAGCTTTAGCTCAATGTGAAAATTAAATCCAAACTGCTACAAACTAGGTCTGGGTTTTAGTGTTAATTGTTCACATGCCCTCAATACAAATTATTCACAGTAATGTACTACATTAGCCAAGCCTGTCACTTTCACAATTATTATTTTGGTTGCTACTGTTGTTGTTTTGTAAATGTCATCTCATTTTGTGTCCATTGTGGGAATTTAGGTAAGCTGCTTTAGTTGTAAGAAAGTTCTGAGCATAACATTTAAGGCTGCTGCTGCAGTTTCATGGATCATTAACAATTTGCTAATATTGTTTTAGCTTGCAAATTAGTGCAGCTTAGTGACTAAGGAAAGGTTCCATAGCTGTCACCAATCAAACTAAAATTCTTCATGCATGAGATGAAAAACGATTTTTAGCCTTTGAGGCTCAGACAGCAATTACTGTAACAAAAAAAAAAAAAAAAAAAAAAAAAAAAAAAAAAAAAAAGAGGTAGACTGAGAAGTGAAGGAGAGTAAGCAAGCTATAGAAAATGCTGTTAGTAATTCTATTAATTTTTTTTCTTGTTGCATTAGAAAAGAACTAATACATGCTCTGTAATAATTCTTTAGCTTCCTGCTATATTAATGAGGGGACGAATTTTAGAGGGGAAAAACAGAACCTTTCATAGGAAAGGACAAGAGATTAGTGACTAAAGAAAGAATCCCAGAAAATCCCAGAGTCCTAGAATTATTAAGGCTGGAAAAGACCTCCAAGATCACCTAGTCCAACCTTTGACTGATTAGCACTTTGTCAACTTAACCATGGCACTAAAGTGCCATATCCAGTCGTTTCTTGAACACCTCCAGGGATGGTGACACCACCACCTCCTTGGGCATTTTGTCCCAATGCTTAACCACCCTTTCAGTGAAAAAAATTCTTCCTGATGTACAATATAATCCTCACCTGGCACAGTTTGAGGCTGTGTCCTCTTGTCCTGCTGACAGTTGCCTGGGAGAAGAGACCAACCCCCACCTGGCTACCTGGCTTTCAGGGAATTGCAGAGGATGATGGTAAGGTCTCTCCTGAGCCTCCTTTTCCTCAGGCTAAACACCTCCAGTTCCCTCAGCTACTCCTCATCAGACTTGTGCTCCAGACCCTTCACCAGCTTCCAGACATGCTCCAGCACTTCAGTATCTTTTTTATAGGGAAGTAGTCCAAAACTGAACACAGGATTTGACGTGTGGCCTCAACAATGCTGAGAACAGGGGGCAATGACTTCCTTGGTCCTGCGGGCCACACTATTGCTGGTACAGTACAGGGCAGCATTGGCCTTCTTGGCCGCCTGGGCACACACTGTCTCGTGCTCTGCGGCTATTGACCAGCACTTCCAGGGGCTTTTCTGCTCAGCTGCTTTCCTGCAGTGCTGCATAGGGTTGATGAGACAGAAGTGCAGACCATTTTTTATTTTGTCTTTAAGCAAGCTCTTTCACTCAAATTTCTTTTCTCTCACCCATCACCTTCATGCACACTCTTTTCCTATTGGCTTTTCTGCACACCTCTTTGCAGCCTTTTCCTGTTTCACGCTTTCTCAAAACCTTCTAGCAAATCTTCCCCTTTCCCATCGTTCTCCTCCGTCACTTCTGCTGCCTGTCTTGATTTCATTGTAGCTCTACAGTCTTCTCTTTCAAATATTTCACTTCTTTATGGAAGCTAATAAACTCTATTTATCACTATATAAACTATATTAAAGAATTAGAGAACGTACTATAAAAACTGTCATCAATATCATCGTCATAATACCTTTTGTCTTCAAACTACATACCTCTCTTTATATCAGGGTTGTACAGGTTGTTTTTCACTTGTCAATCAGAAAAGCATTGAGAAAAGGGCATGTGCCTTACTGCTCTCACTGGTGTTTAGCTTAAAATCCTTGTGTGTCTGGTCGACAGGTAAGGCATTAATCTGAGATCTCATCACTGTAGTGCCATCATATTTCGTAAAGTTCTGTCATGGCCATTAGAAAGATATGCCAAATTTTTCAAATTTATCAAAAGGCTTTTCAGGAACAATCAATGTTTTTTATGTTTAGGGAGAGAAGAAACTTAAGTGTCAGATATATCTATCCATAAGACTCCATCAACTATGTATAATTCAGTATTAGCATTCAAGATCAAGCACAAGTATGGAAACATAGCGCACTGAGGTGACTCTATTTTACCACTGTGCTGCAAGGTACTTAAGATAATTAATATTTTCTAAAAAAGTGAGAGACTATTGGAAGAAAAAATAAGATAGTACAGAATATTTTTAATATTTCTTTTTGAGACTATATCTGCAAGAAGTCCCACTTTTTTTTTCCTGCTTTCTAAAATATTTTAGTTCTGTCTGTTTTCTGAATGTCTCCGATCAGTTGTATTTCTGAAGCACAGAAATCATAATATGCTTATGTTACGGACCAAAACTCAGACTAGCTCTTTTTTTTTTTTTTTGACAATTCCAAAATTTTTACTATCAATACTGTAAGAAACCAGGAGCAAAGAGATGGACAAATTAGTTTTGTAAGCAAGACAAAAAAATTTCCAAGAATAGAAATTATTTGCTGAACCTTGCTTTAAAATAATAATTAATTTAATATGGTATTAATGACATTTATCAGATAAATTTGATAAAACATTATTATAACAAGGCTTTTAATAAGTGTAATTAAAATAAATACATATCTTAAAACGGCCAAAAGGTGTTCCGAGCTCTGATTTCAAACTCAGCCTAACTTAATGGGAAATGAATGATCTGAGTCAGTAGTGACACTAAAGTGCCTAGTTATCCATGCTAATTCCATGGCAAATAATGCTGGAGTTAGAATTTTCCACTTGTCTTATATTTTATGCAAAAGACTACTCCCAGCAGACTTTATGGTACACAGTCAGAGCTGTCACGTCACATCCAGTTGTTAAACTCCATAGATCTTCATCTTTGCACCAAAACTGTGCTGCTTCAATAAATTTTGTGAGCTTGTTAAACAAAATAAGGGTTAATATTTAAAGTATTTTTTTAAAGTTTCTCTGAATGATGCATTTTAAACTTCGGAACCATTAAAAAAAATTAAAATGCATCCTCTTAGTGAGCCGGGGAGCAGCAATAAATAAAATAACATTTCAAGGAAGATTTTACCTGGATTTTGACATTGTCATTTTGAAGATAACTATATGCAAAACAGCAGGTGGTTGCATTTTAACACTTCACTTTGATTGCTGCAAAATTAATATACAATGTAAAAAGTATAAACAAGACTTTTAATCTATCAAAAAGTTTAGTTAATCCTGTTTTGCATTTCTTGAGATCTCTAAGTACACATAGGTAACATATTTTCTCAGTATGTTAAGAGTTAATCACACTTCTGGTAGTCAAAGTCATGTATATATATCTAATTAGAAAATTTATAATAATATCCAACAGAGCAGTTATTAAAGTAAGATTTATTTTATACCCTACTGTATCTGAACAAGATAATGTAATCCATCAATCAAAAAAAGGAATAATTTATTGCTGTTTCTTTTCATTTATAAGTATATTTTTTATCAGCATGACAAAATGAGTTATGAGTCTTATTTTTCAGCCTTCACTTTCCTTTAAAAGTTAATTTGGAAACATCAGATACTTAAAATTAAAAATAAAAAATAATAATGACTTAAAAAGAAGAAGGAGAAAGAAAGCATTTCTCTTTAAATATTTTCAAGACTGCCTTTTACTTATTGTATTTACTGATACAATAAATCTAATGTTTGCTTTACCTAATAAGAATGCGTTAACTTGTTCAGGCAAAATAATTTAATTTGCAGTCAACCCACATTCATATATTTCATACTAGGAAATATAAAAGAGAAAAAAGAGGAATATAAGTTATTCAAATATATAACAAATTTCTTACCTTGTATTTCAGAAAATTATTAAACAAATATTTCTTTCAATAGGTGTTGATGAAATTATCTAAAATTTTAATCAGTAAAAACCTTTTAACTTTGCATTATAGAATGTCTTTATTGTCAAGCTTATTTATTTTTTTATGTGCTTGTTCAATTTTAAATATTCCATTTATGTCTAAATTGTTACACAACTCAAATTTCCAGCATAGCAGCCAATATGATCAGTGATGAATTAAAAACTAAAAGAAACTCACGCACTTTCAAGAAGTTAAGTTTTCCTTATGCACACAGAATAGAAACTGAATAGAAAACAATAATATTTTAATAAATTATCTCCTTACAGGTAAGCAGTTAAGGAGGACTCAGGTGGAACTTGCTAAATAAACTCTCTTCTATTTATATGGAACAGGCATTTCCTAAATAATCTGCAAGTATTAGTCTGGTGCATTTAGCTCTTCAAAAGATGTAAATGAGAAAATTAATTAAAGAAAAATTTGTTTTCTTGAATATACTCGAATCATCCAAAACTCACTAGGCTCCCTGCAATTTTGTAGCAACAAGATTCCCTAGGTCATAATTTAAAAATATTTAAAATATTTTAAATAATTTACTAAGCACAGTACACCCACCTAAAGAATACCATGAGGAGCATAGACAATATCTGCACTGGAGCTTAGACAGTATCTTACTATTTTTCTTAAAAATTGAAAAATTTGTAGTTCACTCCTCATTAATATTTTCTATGCATAATGTAAATGAAACTATATTGCTTATTAACCATAAATTCAACTATTTTTGCACAGGATATATTTAGCCTATATTCTGTCAAAGGCCATGGAAATCTCATTAAAGACCATAAATAAGTAAAAATCACAACCAAAGCAAAATAAACTCTAAAATGCCACTGTCATCTGTTTATTTTTCCAAGAATGGCCATGCACATTTTGGCAACAATCACAGTCAGTGAGATACTACTCTAAAAATTCAATATAAATGTCATTATTTAATAAATAGTCTTACAATACATATCTTACAATACCCAACAACTCATTGCAAATGAACATAGCTCAAACTATGCTAAGAACACTGCTGTGGGCAGGATAACAAGGTATTAACCATTCAGCACTCAGAATTTTTAAAGTTTTTTAATAGCATGCTGAAAAACAGAAACAAGGAAAAAAACCCCAAACCTAAAACACATCAATGGAGAATATGATTTTATTTAATCATAGCTTACTACTTATTATAAACATTTTTATAAAAGTAACTGACAGACAATCCTGTCTCCATCTGTCATCAATATTTTAACTGGACTAAAGCTTTGTTCACAATGTGTTTTTAAAAATCAATAAATTACATCTAAAAGCAGACTGAGAGATGAAGAACAGGTTCATTCATTGTTTCCTATGTAGGAAGAAAGAAAATTCAAATTAATATCATTAAAAATCTCTTTCTATGGTCATTCTGAAGCTGAAAAGAAATTACACATTCTAGATACTTGCTCTGTGTTTCCATCTTCAAAGAAATTTTGAGGCATGTAGAAGAGTTTTGTGGAAAGATAATGAACCTCAAGAGCTAAAAGATAAGTATGGTAAAAAGATATCTGAGTATTTTTTCCTCATAAGGGGACTGAACATGGCTTTAGAAGAGTTTTAGGAAGACTAATAGTGACTTGGGAAAGAGATCTCGTACAAATGTGAAATATCTATATATGAATATGTACGCACATATATACGTACACATAGATAAATGTGTATGTGTTTGTGTGTGTGCATATGTCAGTACATGAGATATACACATCACATTCCAGCCTAATGTGGGGGTGCAGTGGTTTCACGTTCATTAAAATCTTTTCTCCTGAATTTAGTGTAGTGGCTTGAGTGACCCCACTCTTTTGTGGGATTTGATTAAGAGAAAATGAAAAGCACAACAGGCTTAAACTTGGAAGTTACACATATAGTTATTTTACACACTAAAAGAATGAAAAAAAAAGGAAGAGGGGGAAAAAATGAAACTTTAAAACCATTCTCTTCCTCCTACAGGGGTCACCTTCTCACAAGTAACACAGAGACAAAGTCACAATCCTCAGTCAGTCTCACTATTCGAACACAGATTTTCATCACTTTGGGAGAGGAATCCCCCCTAGTGTCCCACGGAGACATTTGCCATGAGAAAAAGCCAAAAAAACCCCAAAAAAACCCAAACCAAACCAAACAAAACAAAAAAAAACCAAAACAAAACAAAACAAAAAAACCCCACCAAAACAGTGGTGTCTCCCAATGTCGCAAATCTGCAACCGCACAGAATTTTGCAGATTGTGCCGTCCCACCCATTAGCGGCCTTTCCCCTGGCTACTCATAGACCTCTCAGTGTATTTGGGGTGCTGTTTAAGACCGCTTCTTCTAGCTTACAACACAAATTCTCTTCCATCTCTGAAATCGTCTTTGAGAAGAGACCTCCTTTTACCCTAGGAGTGAAGGGCCAAATCTGCGGTCTCAAACAGCTGAGACCTCCTTTTATCCCAGGAGTGAGGGACTTACTCTTATAACATTCTCAATTCAGTCCACCACCCTTGACTAGAACCAGCATTCCCCCAGACAGCGTCCAACAGCCCGTCCCTCCATGGTTCACAGCCAGAGAAGTCCAGTTAAAGTTGTCCACTGCCTCAATTCCTTCTTCCAATAATCTTATTAATTGTCACCGACTTTGCATCAGGCTGTCGCTCTGTGTTTCAAATCATTCTGCCCTTTCCTCTCTCTCAGGGAAAAGTTGGAGTTCTGAAAGTTTCACCGTGTTAGAAAAGGGTTAGATCCTGGCCAGGTCCTGTCTCTCTCACTCGGCAGCTCACGATGCCAGCTTTTCAAGCCCGACCTGCAGGGGCAGAGCCGAAGGTCAGAGCTCAGAGCAGCCGGGCAGTCAGAGATCATAAATACTTATCAGTGCCTCCTGCCCACCCCTAGGTCTGATGGGGTGCGCTGAACCCGTACTTGGGGCTGCTCCTGGGGACGCCTGAGGACCCCTGGCCCCAGCTGGCTCGGGGCTGGGCTTTCAAAGTTTGCTAGATGTTAAGTTTCAGCCTTCTTTTTCTCTCCCAGCGGCAGCTGAGGGCAGCGGGGCCTGGCCCGGGACCACCGCTGCCCGGTGTTACCTGTTTGCCTGACAGGAGGGAAAAGGGGCTGGCTGGGACAAACTCAGCTTTATATGTGCACTCACAAAGTCATTTCTCAGTGGTCAAACAATATACCAATATCTAAAGTACACTCTGGTAGGTGCCTGTCCCTTCCAAAACAACTCCAGGGTCCCGACAGGGCAATATTCTATATTTCCCTTTAAAAATCAAACTGTGTTAACTCATAACATTCCACCCCTCGACTTTGGGATGCTTATAAAGCTTATTATTAAAATTACTTACAACATACAACTTTTATCTACTTAATATAATTACTCCACCCCTGGATATCCACTATAATTGTACTTTACATACTAATACTTGCTTCACCTTTAGATTCTTCTAGACAATGGCATCTCAGTTTTCATCAATGCCCACATTCTCCACCAAAAATAATGTTCTGGTTTAGTTCAACCGGGCAGAAACACCAATTCATGTAGTGGTTTCATGTTCATTAAAATATTTTCTCCTAAATTTAGTGTAGTGGCTTGAGTGACTCCTTTCTTTTGTGGGATTTGACTAGGAGAAAATAGCATTTCATAAAAACATTTACCATAAAAAAAACCCCCTAATCCAGTAGCACCCAATATCACAAATCTATAACCACCCAAAATTTTACAAATTGTACTGTCCTATTAGCAGCCTTTCCCCTAACTACTCATAAGCCTCTTAGCGTATTTAGAGTACAATTTAAAAATACTTCTTCTAATTTACAGTACAATTTCTCTTCTTCTATCTCTAAAATCATCTTTCTCTTAAAAAAACCTCCATTTACCCTAAAAGCAAAAAAAACCAAATCTACATCTCAAACAACTAAGACCTCCTATTATCTTAAAAGCAAACAACTTACTCTTACAACACTCTCAATTCAGTCTACCGCCCTTAACTAAAACTAACATTCCCCCAAACAGCCTCTAACTGTCCATACCTCCACAGTTCACAACTAAAAAAGTTCAGTTAAAGTTGTTCACTACTCACAAAATCATTTCTCAGTAATCAATCAAACAATCAATCAATATCTAAAATAAACTCTAATAAGTACCTATCCCTACCAAAACAACTCCAAAGTCCTAACAAAGCAATATTCTATATTTCTCTTCAACTAAAAATCAAACTATATTAACCCATAACAGAGGGGAGTGTTAAGACTGAAAAATCAGAATATTTAAAACTAAAATTATTACATTATTAAAAATTATAAAATTATTAAATTAATTGATTAATTTAATAATTAATGTTGGTACTAATATTTAACTAGCACACAGAATATACTGCATAAATGGACTTAGATTGCAGAGTTGATGCATGGCTAGCATTGATAGCCATGATGTCTACAGTCCTGGAAGGTACTTGGTCACCACTACATTCTTACCGTCATGGTAAGTATATGTTTTTATGGAAATTAATACTTTCATATTTTGATTGTAAATGAATAAGTGTATACAAGTGTATACAATTCAAATTAAGACATGTCAGAGGCTTCTGCACTGGCAAAATGGAAAGACAAAAGAACATGCACTTTACACAATGTTGTTCTTTTTCTCCTAAAAGTAAACCAAAAACTTTTCTGTTTCACCATGAGAGGAATCAGATACAGTACATATGAATGTATCTATATTTATACATATAGATATATATATGCAATAAATATTGCACATTTATTTGAGTCAAATTTATTTCTAATCTTAATGAATTTACCATTCAAATGATACAAAACTCTGCCTGTTTCTTGCATAACTTCATGAAAATTTTTCACGGAATATATTCTCAGGATATAGAAACTGTTGAAATAATACCACAAAAGAATGAAAATAACAGCCCAAAAGTCACAGAAATCAGAGGAAGTATAGATGAAAGAATCAAAAAAAACCCAGGCAAACAAACCATAGCTGCAAATATTACTGCCTGGTTTAATACACTGGTGGAAATGTTGTGATGTCTCTAAAGGCCTAGACACTGGGAGTTGTGTGATCTGAATTCCATAGAACTACATCAAGTTCAACAAAAGAGGACTCCTATCAGGCAGGTCTACATGAATATTTCTGCTTTTTAGGTTCAACGCTAAAGGTTAGATTTGCTTCATCTTCCTGATATCTGCAAAAAGTTAAATGTGCTCCATTTTCAGCATACATTTCTGTAGCAATTCTGAAGCCAAAGAAACCCAAGTTTAACTAATGACTTAACTTTTGGATGAACATTTGGGTCAGCAAAAATCTATGCCATGCTCAAGTTATATGTAGCTCTTAATTATTTCAGCTGATTTGCTTGCTACTCTAAATTAGGGTGTTGGTTGTTTTGTTCTAAACGCTTAACCTGACGCAAGCATTTTAAGTCATCATATTCTTCACTGAAAAAAAACCCATCAACCAAGGCCAAAAACTTTTCCTCCTCTTCCCAAAATAAAATCAAGCCTTAAAAAAAGATAGGCAAAAGAAGGCATTAGAGATAGGGAATAGGCTATGAGATTTTGGGTAATTTCATGTGAAGGAAGACAACGTTTCACTTCCCCACAAGTGGTAGACAACAATTTGGCAAATATAACAGTCTCATTTAGTCTTTTCTTTAGAGCTGTGCTTCTTTATGTGAATAAAGAAATACAAACTGGATTAGCCAAGTTTTTTATGCCTTACATGAGGGAAAGTTATTTAATTCTGAGTTCAGTCTTATAGTGGCCAAATACGTGTCTAGTTTTATATACACCTAAATTGCCCGCAAGATGAAATATTGAAAAAAGAGATTAGTAATGAATTAGGCACAAAGCTGGAATATAAAAAAGAGGGAGGTATCCTGGGGTGATCAGATGGGTCTGCAGTCAAGACTCTCCTGTGTTGTTCTTTTCTTATTCTCTTCAATTTTAACTGGAACTTTTCTATGTCTGAAATAATATATTTGTTGAAGAAAATCCAGTCCATACTAAGGTATTTACTAAGGGATATATGTATTTTTTTTTCTGATGGAGAAAAATATGAGGTTTTAGCAATTTTCCAATGACCTGTAAATAGGAAGAGGAATAAACACGTTACAGAATTAAAATACTGTTTAAATCTAACCCTGTGTCCCAAGGCCCTCCTATATTTAGTGTCTCAAGAAAGATCAAATATGTATTCCCAAAAGCTAGGCAAGCATGGTGTATATGAAGCACTATTTGTTTTACTTTAAAATGAACAAAATAGAAAAGGAGGAATATACTGAGACAGAATGTAACAAAGATGTCGCAGGATTGTAGGAGAATCTGGGAAAATTTGCCAGCTATTTTGACATATAGGAACTTTCAGTGTGCAGCACAGGTCATCTTTGTGTCAGTCCCAAGGTCAAAAAGAAAGGGAAAATATCATTTCATACCCTGTTTTAAAATAAATTCAGTGTCCTACAAAACCATGAATGCATCCGATGAGCTTTTCACTGGTAGGTAACAAGAAGCCTGTACTGATATGCACGGAGAGGGGAGCCAGGAACTGGATTTGCAGCAGACAGGCAGGGCAGCAGCTCCAGCACTGTGAGACCATTACAGAGCACTCACGCAAGAAGAGAAGATGGTCGGGGCAGTGACCAGGGCCAGCCAACAGACCTGTGATTGCCAGCCACGTTCTTAGTGACAATTCAGGTCTGACACACGGGCCGGGAGCCAGGTCAGTCAGGCCAGGGCAGGGACAGTGGGGTGCAATTCCAGGTGTAGGCAGAGCTGCCACAAAACTCTCACGTGGACATAGGTCAAGGGCCTGAGTTTAATATAGCTTTCAACAAAAGAGAAAAGAGACCATAGGCAAGGCTCCCTCTTCAGAGTCTCATAACTTATATTTTCACAGCAGTCTGATCCCATGTTATACAGGTGAGCAAAATCAGAGTTGAATTTGAACACAGGCAAGCTCCTAGGAGTTGGAGGAAGAGACCGAAGAGCCTGTTAGCTCCCTCAATATCCTGGTGCCTGCAACAGTCAATTTTTTTTTTCCAATGAACACCAGCTTAAACACTGTGAGAGTTTAAATCCTTGGTCTTTGGGGAGAACAGAACATTTCACAGAATATTGCTTAAATATTTTCCTGTATTTGGCTCAGGTTAATTGTGTAGAGCCTTTTCTGGTTTTGGTAGGCACTGAGATTGGAGGGTATAAAAAATTGTAAAAATAACAAATAGACTTATACAAGAAAAAAAAAAGTCAAAAAAGTTTGAAAGATGCCACTTTAACTTGCATTGCAGGTATGAAGATTTGAGAAATAGAAGTGTATGTAGTTATCTAACTGATTTGTCATCTTTTAGCCAGAAGGCATTCTTCCATCCTTCTCACTAAGATTTTCAGGATATTGTAATGCATTCAAACTGTTTCAGTTAAATTTGATTATAGCTTCTTGTTTAACTGTTCTACCAAATTGTGATTATAATAGAAATTCTTCACTGTATTTTTTACATTGAAGAATATTTTACTTTACAGATGGGAAGATGTTAAAGTGGGGTATAGAAAATCTCATTATTTTCATATACCTTTACCACTTTGACTAAAGGTCTTCCTTAGGCTGAAGTTTAGGAAGGAATGATTTTTAAACATTGGGAGCTGAGAAGCAGACAACAAATTTCTACATCACACAGAGAAATGTTTCCTCAAAAAGCTACTTGTTCATGTGGAGCATGACTAACAAGATGTGTGACTCCTTTTTCTCTGACAGAGGTTTTTTTCTTTCTGTTAGGTTGATTTGGACTCTATGAAGTTTTGTTCCCTCTTTATCACAGTGCAGAATTTTTCTATGTCACCTGGACTGTAAAATCTATTGGATCATGCCTCACAGCTTTCTATCCTAATGTTATTGAATTTGAACTCTACCATCATACATTTCAAATCTTCATATTGTAAAGTTCATTTGCAAAATGAATTTGATCTATTCAGACATGAACTTATGCTCTAGTGTTTCTTCACCTCCACAATAATCTGCAAAGAGGTTTATGAAATTTTTTAAAAACAGAAGGCATTAAATATAGCCAAAGTATTTCAAAGTAATACATGTTTTAAAACTAGTGTCTGTCACAGTGTTTCTGAGCATTGGTTCAATTGTTGTGAAACTATGACTTTTGGTTGTGGTTAATGATATGGAAAAAGTATGCGAAGAAGTCTGAAGTCAGATCACTACCAGGTGCTACAAATTAAAGAAAGATGAGTTACTAGCTTTGAACTATTTATTGCTAAGTAATACCCAGCCTGCTGGAAATCTATTCCTAACAGCCTCATTTTCACTTGTGATGCTTAACAGGAGAAGGAATAAAGCCATTTAAGTCAGCATATTTGAATTAACACTAATCAAAATAATGAAAAGAAACACGTTTTCCTCCATGTTAGAAAACCCTATTACAGTAAACATAGTTCAAAATATAATTAAGGTGGTTTGGAGAGTTACATTTGTTCCACATTTTTTTCCAGGCTTAGTTCCATTCCAGGAGTATGAAAAATGTTTTGATAAAAAATCAGGTCCACATTACCTTTCTACAGAGTAAATTCAGAATCATGCTGTTCTATTCATGGAGAAAAGACAAAAAAACCTCCTCTCATATTCTACTCCTGTAATCACTTCCGAAGAAGCAGATTAGGAACATTTTGTTTTTGCAAATTAAATGGAAATGTACTAACTGCAGAGGGAACAATGCACTAGAGAATCTGACCTATGGTCCACTGAAGGAATCTTCAGTTATTGCTTAATATCACAGAATTCCATCAAGGAAGGAAGAATTGGTTTACAAACAGCTAGGGACATTTTCCTCCATTTAAAACAACCTAAAACATATAACTTGTGATAAAACTTCTTATATATAGAATTAATTTTCATTCTTTGGCAGGTTGCTGACCATTTAGGTCATCATTAGAGGCAGTCACAGTAATTTGGCTATTCCAGATGAATCTCTCCCTGCTAAGTGAAATCCCCCCCACTACTATAATCAATTTTGAGCAACTCTCTTGAATTTTAAAATAACATAGCCTTGTGCTTAGTTTTATGCTGAGGGATATAGCTAGAAGCTTGAAGACTACATACGAATTTCTGATAGTGCATCTGTGAGCTCCTCATCTTCTGAGTTCCTGGGAATACAAAATGCTCTTCCAAAGCTCCCCTGACATTTTTCAGTACAAAACATTGGTGTCCCAATTTCAGCGAAACTGCCTCTGATAAATTTCCTTATCCTAACTGGTTCCCTAGTTTTTACTAATCTACTTCTTTTACAGTGTACTCATCATATTTGCCAGTTTGGGATTAATGATGTGGATGGGATCAAGACTGAGGTTTGTCTTAATCACCACCAAAGAAAGTGACACTTCAGAGCCTCCTGCATTGTCACTTGCCCCTGGCCCAGGACCTCTTCTCCTCCCGTCCAGAGCTCTCAGTCCCTGTCCCAGTGATGCCCTAACAGGACAATCCTGGACCAATGCTGGACCAATCCTTGGCCCATCTCCATCCCCAGGGAGATGCCCAATTCCCTCAGCTGGCTCCTGGACGGCTCTGTGCCCTGGTGCAAGCAAGCAGAGCAGGGACTCCCAGCCAGGGTCCATCCCACTAGCTTCGACTTTTGGCAGTGGGATCAGCCATGGAGCCCTATCCTGACATCCTATTGGGAGGTCCCTTCACCCCAGGCACCTGACCTGTAAGACAAACCAGCTCTCACAGTGCCCTGGTAAATCACAACAAGCTTCAGCTTTTACCCAATAATGGTCTGACCAGAGCAGACTAATATTTAAGTTCTTTATGCATATTCTGTTTAGTAACTAATGGTGCATCATAGAGTTTATGTTATGATGTAAATAAGTGCTTGCAATGCATACCTTTTTTATGTACAGCATTTTTGCATTTCTTTCCACACGAAGCTAAACTAATCTGTTTGGATTTCAAGTATCTCATTGTGCTTTCTTTGACTGGTCTGTACTTAATGTATGTCAGGCAGAATTCCTCATACCAGGTCTTTTAAGGGATTTAAGGCTGACACCAAGTAATATCAAAGGAATTGATTGATTCTATTTTATTTTATCATTTTATTCTTAGACACGTGGTGCTTTTCATGGCTTAGCCATGTTGCATCCTGAATTAGATCAGAATTATAATGATAGACTATCCTGAGTTGGAAGGGACTCACAAGGACCATCAACTAGACCTCCTGGATCTACACACGACAACCTCAAAAATGAAACCATAAATAAGTCAGATTATTGACAATCAGTATGATTGGATTCAACAGAGCTGGTTTTCTTGACTCCTTTTTTTTTCAGAACAAGTAATTAATTTTAAATACATACTTTAGGATTACTGATTCAGTCACACATGCACACACATATACATGAAGGCAGTATCAATTAATCCTACCATACATGTCACAGTATAGATAGCATCCTATTATTAGTTATTACCCTGGACTTTCCTGATCAAAATTAAGTCAGGAGGAAGACTGACTTTTTGGGTAAAGTTCTGTATGATCACATGTTGAAGGGACAGTCCTTCAGCATGACTCAGATGTGAATGCTCTACAAAGACACAGAAGAAACCAATTTTACCTTTAAGATTTTAATTTGCTTAGAGAAATTATCATTATGACATATTTTTTCCCTCTATTCTCTCTCTCATTGCTTGCCTAAGTGCTTCAAAATTGATTGTCTCCAAGTTTTAGACAACACATCACCAGGATCCCTAAACCTGAGCATAAACCTTATTTGGGCCAGAGCAGAAAAAGTATGCAGCCTGAATTTGAGATTCTGGGTTGAATTGGAAATTCTGGCTGCAGTAAAATCATATGAACCTTTCATTTGAAGATAATGACTTTCAAACTGAGATTGCATTCTTACTCAGGCACTCCTCTGATGGGAATTCTGCTTTAATTTACTGCAATAAGATAATTTCTAATCAGTTAAAGAGAAAAAAAACCAAAACAACAAAACATTTCATGCAGAAAATGTTACAGTATCAGTATGAGTTCTTTCCTTAATGCAACTGTTCGTTTTAATCCCATCTTAATAAAAAAATTATACAACTTTCTTATTTATGAAACTATATGGAAGTGTATAGTAAAACATAGTAAAATGCCCAATGTATTAAAGCTGATTAGTCATTCCATACCAACACCTACTAATTTCAAAGAAAAATGTTTTGGAATTGATTAGACTGTTTTGAAATTGTTAGTCAGCATGCCTAGAGCCCTGTGGTGTTATGACAGCCACTTTAAAGCTAAGGAAAGATTTATTTGTTATATGCTTGAAAAGGTCACAGAGAAAAGTACTTACACAAGGACAATGCACACAGTTTTATATAAACACAACAAGGCAGTAAGTTCAAATATTTGCCCAAATAGAAAGAACCCTTGCTTGTCATCTTTAAAGTGACCTTCTGATTTAAAGAGCATACCAAATATTTCTGATTAATTTGAAGAGGCAGTAATTCAGTTTTTCACATAGACCAGTGAGACTGGGCATGTTTCACTCAGATTGGTTTGTTAAATATTTTATAGATCAGTTTTCTGCTTTTATTGAATTGGAGTGTATATCACATAATATTTTCTTTACTGTCAAAGAGCATGTCAAGAAGCTTTTCATATTTGATTATTTTTTTTTAGAGTAGATAATTTATTCATCAACATCACTTTGTTACTGTACTTGTCTTCAAGAGTAATTTTGGTTGATATAACCTGACAGAACTATTATGATGAATCAACAATCCTGGCAATTTGAGTAGAATGATCCCTAACGTTGGCTAGTAGAATGTGCCACGTTTCTTGTCTTTCACAGAACAAAACAAAACAAAACCACCCCAACCTCATACCCACCTACGCCCTGCAACTTTTCACTGGTTTAATTGCTGATGGTAATATGCAAAAGCTGTTTTTTACAAAAAGGCATTTCAACGTACTGCGACTGTGGTGGTTCTGGCTGGAATGTAGTTAACTTTCTTCATAACTTTGGATTTACAAGTAAACCAGTGCTGATAACACACCAGTGTTTTGCCTGTGGATGAGTAGTACTTGATGGCAAGCCTTTTTCTCATTCTACTCAATCTGCTCCTTCAGCAATTAGGCCAGATGAGAGGGGAAAGAGCTGAGACAACTAACCTGAACTGACCAAAGACAGGTTCCATACGGCACGATGTCCTGCACAATCATAATAGCTATCTTCCAGGAGCGTTGCTGCTCAGGGTTTGGCTGGGCATTGATCTGCCATCAGAGATGGTGAATAATTGTTGTTGTATGTTTGTTTGGTTTTTTCTCCCCTCAGTCCTTCATTTATTGAACCTTTCTTGTCTTTCGTCATGACTGTTACTGCTTTTGCTCCTGCTATTTTATTCCCCAGTCCTGAAGAAGATGAGTGTGGAAGTAAGAGAGTAGCCATGCTAACAATATCTTTCTGAAGGATCGATCTCCGAAGAAAATAAAGCCTAGTTTCTGGCAGTTTTGCATACACTAAGCACAATTTTTCTGTGCCTCTCCTTATGTGATTGCAACAGTTGTGAAAAACTAGCAAAGAGGGATGATATAGAACCATCAGTCATATACTGCTTATATTTTTTTAATTGTGCCAACACAGTAATTCACAAAGAAAGAGACATCCCTATATAAAGTTTTACACAATCATTTTCAATATCTATAGCTCACCAATTGCTTTGAAGAACTTGCTAATTTTTAAGTGGTTCTCATCATCATGAAAGCCTCCTTTGCATTTAAGAACATTATCTATGAAGATCACATATTATTGTTCTTAAGCTGTGTTTGCAGAGGTATCAAACATATCCTTTAACAGTATTTGAACATATTTCTCCACTAAAAGAAATCAAAATCACTCCTCTGGTTACACTTCTGATAATTTTTTACTTCAGTGATACAGGTTGTATACACGATTTTATGAAACTAATATTTTATTTTGTGTAAAACGTTTAAACCCCTTTGATATCTGAATATGTTCACATAACCTTTTACAGATTGACTTACTTTTCCTGTGGTGTAGATTTGAGTTTGCTCTCTGCCCATGATCCAGTTGAGTTAGAGAAGAGCCGCCTCCAAAGTGGAAGACAGCCCAAATTGTTGTATCAGGGTATTTAACTCATCCAACGCTCCTACTGCCATCCAGCTCTGTGAAATAATACAACAGGATGAGTGAAAGCACAGATATAGCTGCCTGAGTTTGACCCACAGTGGCTATTTCAGCTCATTGTTATTACATGAAAGCATGTAAGCAGAGGGCAATGCTCCTCTGGCAGAGACTGATGTCTGATTGCTAATCAGAAACTACAGTGTCAATATCTGGAAAATGCTTGTATGGACCTGTCACTGTAGAGTATAACTTTTGAGTGCCTGCTGTAAGCTTGTAACTGTATTTGTTTTATATGCCAAGAGACACAGATAAAACTTTGCTCCCAGCAACATACATAATTTTTCTTTTTTTTTGTCATGAAATTCATAATTTCTCCCATATTTCTAGAATTCAGTCCTCATAAACATGCTTTAAGTTGTGCATTACCATTTCCTGTGACCAATAAAAAACAAGAAAAAGGAGAAAAGAAAACTTCTACAAGGGCTACAGTTCAACAGAGCCCTACATTAAGTTTTATAATTGAAACAGCAGAGGTCAGGACTGCATCTGAATGAGATACTCCTCCAGCTGAGCTTGGGTCCCCTCTTTTATTCAGACAAGGGTTAAAGAACAAGTGAGTGGTCTCCTTTCCCTGAAAACAACACTCAGGAGAGGGGCCATAGGGGAGATTCATTTCCTGGTTTTCTGTAGGGGATTCACTATTAATCTTATTGCAGCTTATACAAGCACCCAACTCTTTGTTGGTGAATAGAATAACTACTTTTTCTGTTAGGAAAGTTTGAACCTTTATCTGTTGTAGGAAAGGCAAACACAATCTTCCTCTTCAGGGAAAAAAGATTTTGATCTCAGTGACCCAGATTATATTGAAAATAACTGATACCCCACACCCCGCCCCCCTCTCCCAAATACTCTGATTTAAGGGAAAGATGATGATTGAAATATGGAAGTTTTTTTGAAGGTTGTTGGGTATCTCTGTTACATGCAGATGGTCTCCATGGTATCGCAAAGCAGTTTTTAATTTGTGTACCATTTTGAAGATATTTCTCTCAAAATACTTGTAAGGGATCCCTATAAGAATTATTTGGTGTTCCCTGTCTGTTCATATGAAATCCATCCATCTTTTGTGAATGTCTCATTCTATTTTTTAGAGAAGCCAACAAATTAATTCCATTTTCACCCTCTGTTGAGAACAGACATATATATGTGTTTCATTAATCTTCAAACCAAAAGTAACTCATCCATTTGTACCTGTTGAACAGGGTCATGGCAATCGGAAGTATATTGCCAATTTATCTGCTACCTTCTTGCATAAGGAAGGTGCATCAATACTTGTAGCAATTAGCAAGTCAGGCATTGCTAGTATAGGTTGTAAAAATTTTGCTTTCATAACAGTAGATAAATTATGATCAGCCAGATGTCTCAAGCAAAAGAATAGTTTTGGTGTGTACAATAAAATAAATAATGAAATCATGCAAACAACGTTTTGATCATTAACAAGTGCAAATGTGACCAGATGTGTTTGGAACAGATTGTGAGTGCCAAAAAATGGCAACAGCAAATAAGAAAAAGAAAGTATAATTTGAATGATCTACTCACTAACAAGGTTTTTCCTATCCAATGCTATAATTCATGAAAATTCAGGGTCAGGGTTACTCAGAGTACCTGACAGACTCTGGGGGCAGGTGACTGGAAGCCAAGACCACCTTTGCTACCTCTAGAGAGCCCAGGGAGCAGAAGAGAGACCAGGAAAACCTGTGACCTGTCCAGGACTACATATATCACAGTAACTCCTCCTACTTCTCTCCTACAAACCAGGGAGGTGTATAATTTGTAAAACCGCGTAGATCCGTGACTCGTGTGTTTTGGTATCCAAACGTCTTTTGCCTTTAAACTGTCATTAGGTCTCAATCTGTGACTATGTGGCTAGATATTGCTCTCACGAAGCATTATGTTTTCCAATAAAGCATCTGCTTTTCAGTTAAATGTGAATGTTGGCATAATTAAGCCACTTGCTTAATAATTTAATGAGATCACTTCATAGTGATTAAAAAAAGCCTGGTGAACTGTCCCATTAAATACTTCAGTAATGAAAATCTGAAAGTCTTTAGTTTGAAATAAGTGTTTACATTCATACTCACACACAAATCAAACTGTATTACAATGATTCCAGATTGCTGGGAATAAACAATTTCTTAATTTGAGTTAATGAAGCATCTTGTTAATTCAGTTGAATATATATTTGAATTTTCATTGGTGACTATATTTGCCCTAGGGACACAGAAAGACATTTTCATTATTTGTCTACTTTTCTGCATATGGACATGAGACCTATCATTGGTAACCCAGCAGGGTGGCTGTGGATGGCATCCAGTCATCTGAAATATGTCTGAATTCCAGGTATGGAGAAGATTTAAACCAGGGTAGCTCTTGAAGGTCTTGAAGGATTAATTTTCTGTTATCCAATGGGTGAATTCTCATTGGTAGCTACAGAATCTGTTTCAGGTAAGTACACATTTCACCCAAATATATCATTACCATGGTTGAAAGCAGTAATTAATAAAACTGCATTGTCACCAAGGGCATCTTCCAAATAGATGACTCCTATTGGATCATGATAATGATTATTAATAATAATGAAAGTAACAACAAACAAATAAAAACAAAACCGGGGCTCTATTGTACATTGGGATTTTATGTTTTTAAAGAGTGTGTGTGACTCCTATTTTCTCTCTTCCACCTCTCTGTATAGAAAGAACCAACATATAAAATATCGTTTTCCTCTTCATTTTTTCACATTTCTGTGACTTCAAAGCCCTTGCAGTTAGATCTTTGGTTTTAGATGACCAAATAAATATAACTAATTACAATTTTTTTTTTCTCTCTTTAATGCGTTTGGTCAACAGAAATCTCTCTTAAATTATTTTTAAGATGAGAAGTAAGGAAAAAAGATCTTGTTTTATGTATGCACACTTGAAAAAGTTAAATACACTGTGGTATCAGTTAAGGTTAAATGCTTATTTGTCATGTTAGTTCCTCATTATTTACATACTGATGTACATACTGATGAGCAAATCCTTAAAGGTTTGAAATCCTTATTTATGTCTGCTAAATAAAATTTTGTCCATGAACGAAAAAAAGTCTCATGAAACCTTAAATATGGTATCATAGAAGTCCAGGTGAAAAAAGAATAGGTTCATAAATATTTAAGTATAGCAGATGGCAAGAAATGTGTTCTGAAGGAAAATGTGTACCAAATACAGTTATGATATTGTTTTTTTTCATTTTGAGTTAAAGAGATATTTATTCAAGTAAAAAGGATCTTAAGAACCAAAGATGTGCAATGGAAAATATTGAAATTCTGTTTGGACTAGTAAAGCGTTGTAGTGAAATACAGTAATACTTCCTGTGCTCAGGATGATTTTTAATAAGATATGTATATACATGTTTGGATGTGTTTCAATTATGAATCTCAAGTGAAAGTAAGCCCTAAAGCTGATATAAAAGTGAAGGAGAAAGCAAGGCAAAATGATGCAATTAATATGGCTCACATTTATGTATCAGTAAAGGGGGAAGAAAAAGAAACACCATGAGTTGAGAGTGTTCCTTTTAAAGCAAGTATTCAAAATATGATTTGGTTATGGACTAGATTCTATGATGGCACATTCATCACTCAACTTAACTGATTATTCACACACAATTAGATTTAGTTAGGATAGGGACTCTTACGGACACTTTAATCATTTGCTTCATGAATTGAAAAGGGGTGTGCATTTGATTTACTGTCATCTGGGTGGGTGATAAAGATCAGCTAGTTGATAAATGTGGCAAATGAATTTGCTGATCGAAGCTATCCTTCCATTTGTTTTGCACAATAATTAAAGATTAATTAAATCAGACATGCCTCTAATGAAAGACTCTTACCTGCAGTTCTCTTCATCCAACTGGAAAATACAAACTAGACCAAGATGAAAATTCTTCAAAGAATAGAAAAGAGAATATTTGTATTATTTTGCAACTGTTGATGTGAGCAATGTTTAACATATACACTCTGCCTATTTAGAACAATAATTACCTTTGGACCTGATATTGGTAACATAAAAAAAAAAAATGAACACGCAACAGTATAGAACTTGTAAAGCCGCTTTAATTTTAAATGTAAATGAATTCTAAATTTGACAGAGGTAAGCATGGCCTTTAAACTCAAAAACTTCTAGACCTACTAACAGTGAAGAACAAGAGCTGTTACAAGAGCTTCACGGCTGTCAAGAGGGCATGCTTATTTCTCATGATCAATGTCATAAATTATTCTTTAAAAAAAAATGTAATAATTAACTAGGTTTGCTCAAATATATGACTCTTTATGTTGGAGCTTCCAGTTAAAGTGAGAACCCTGTGAGTGCCCGTGTGTGTATGTCGGACACTGCACCTCTGATATGCGGATATGGAGTTTTTGTATTGCTCTGCCAGAAGGCTTCTGCTGTGCTCCAGGGCAGCTTCATTATGACAGTACATGGAGTCAGAGTTTAATTTCCTAACTCATGGTTTAAGCCGTCATGTTATAAAGCACAAAATTACAAAAAAAAAAAACCAAAACAACAACAACAACAAAAAAAAAAAACACCAAGAAAACAAAAATTTGAAGGCTACACAAAATTTTCAGGATGATTTGATGGAAACAGATTGACACAACATGAATATTACTAGTTTAAAATCACATGTTTCAGGGACTTCTTTGGAAGATGCAGGGAAAAATCAGCCTGAAATTCAGTAAAATTGATGTAAAATAGATTAAAGATAAGATAAAAAATGGAAAGTGAGATAATTATCTAGAGTGTATTTGAGATATTTATTTTAGTTGGGGTGCATGCCTTCTCTTGTTGATGGCCAGTGTGAGGAAAAATATAGTTAATTTGAAACCTAACTTTTAGATGGTTAAAATTATGTCATATGACTTCAGACTTAGTGGCTTTACTGAAAACAGAAAGCAATGAAAAATTAATAATTTAAAATTAGAGATATTTTGTAAACTTTTTCCTCTGAGATTTGTTTCAAAGCTTTGAAAATATCCTTGAATTTTTAATCAAAGTTGGAGAGCAAGAAAAGGATACAACTTATACACTCCTTATAAACGCTGTCAGTTTTACTGACACCTCAAAAGATTAGGGTTGTTTACTTGCATGCAGCAACTGTCATATCTGTGTGTCATGGCAAAATGATAAATCAAAAACATCAGAAATATCTCAAAGAGCTTTATATTTTTGCAGTGTGAAATGTTTACATTTTCCAAATATGAAGGTCATTGGCCTGTACTTCACTCTTTTTTTTTTTTTCTTTTTTATGATTTGGCAGAGAAGTTCTCGTATTTAAAAGCCTCCTGCTTTTCCCAATGTTCGTGTTACTTCCCATGGCAGTAAAACTTACTGCTCAGGTCTTATGTTTTAGTCTGATGTGGACTTCCTAAACCTGCACTGGATGTCTATGAGAAAACAAAATATTTCTGTCACTGGGCCTTGACCGCTTCCATGTAGAGCAGGTAAGTGACAGGACAAGCAGGAATGGCTTCAAACTGAGAGAGAGTAGGCTCGGTTTACATACCAGGAAGAAATTCTGTGCTGTGAGGGTGGTGAGGAGGTTGCCCAGAGAAATTGTGGCTGCCCCATCCCTGGAAGTGTTCAAAGCCAGGCTGGATGGATCTTTGAGCAAACTGTTCTGCTGGGAAGTGTCCCTGCTTATGGAAGGAATTAGGTGGTCTTTTGGGTCCCTTCCAACCCAGCCCATTTTCAGATTCTGTGCACAGAATTTTACTCAGCTCTACAGTGCAGATAATTGTTTGAAAAAATTATGAACATAGATAGAAAAATCTCATAAAATGTTAATTCCACCTTTCTTTGTCAGCCAAACTCAAATCTTCATTATCTTTTTCAGATGCACATAAAAGCCAGATTCAGAGTTAAAGGAAGTTCAGGAGGATATTCTTAAAAAATTAAAAAGGCATAATGATATTTTGCAAAATGTAGAATACTAAAGCAATGTTAATTATGTTTTTGATCAAAGCTTTTGATCATCACTAGTTTTTTATCAAATCTTTATGCTCCTGAAAGCAATCACACATGGCGCAAACTTGCTGTGGAAATGTAGTCCTTGTGAAGGTGTGGCCAAATATCTAGTGGGTTTTTAAAAGGACAGAGAAAGGCACTTTCATCTTGACACTGTAGGTTACCAGGTTACAAGGAAAGCACTATCAATGGCATGAATCAATAGAAAGAAAAATCAATAGGGAACAAGAGACATTGACCTTGTATTATAAACCTCTATTTCTTGTTTCCTGAGTACATATTAATTGATCCTCCAGTACCTATTTATAAACACCACTTTCCACCATCTGTAGCAAAAAAAATCAGCCTTGTTTTCAAGGGTTTGAAAACCCCCAAATGGTAGTTTGTGGCATAAGGAACTGCAATATATGCTGGCTCATGGCGGAAAGATACAACTCACTTTTGAAAATATCAGCATTTCACTATCATACCTTGCATTTATTCTGAATTAGAAGTCTCATTGTATGAAATAAGGCACACAAGTGATCCAGAAGAGTATCTAGATCACTTTTACCATAAAACTACATAATTTATTGTCCATAATGTTGTCCTACATGATAATTTTTTTAATCCTTTGCACTGCCATTTACTGAATGATCTTTAATAAAACCGGAAATGCAATCCAATTTTACCTGCATAATTTTACAACATAAATAAGAAATATCAAACAAGACTCTTCCAAGAGCACATTGTGAATCTGTCACTAGATTTGAATGTCATAAGACCTTGAAGTTGCATTGGAGTGATACCAGGTTGTTTGATCATCTACTGAGGTATTGTCTCGCAGTTTTTTGAGACTCATGAAGAAATTGGATTCTATTCATCATGAAGAAACAGGATTCTACAGGGTACTAACTATGAGGTCAAATCACAAATCTTAAATCCTGTATTTTTAAAAAAAGGTTTAGTAATCTGAGATATAAATTTGCCTTGATTGTGTCCTAAATTATTTATTTTGTTATATACTGGTTCTCTGTAATGCTTGGTTTCACTGGGTTCATGCTTCAAAATGGTAATCTTTTAGCAGATCTTGAAATTTACATTATAAAATGAGAATACACTCTGCAAACCCCAAAACCTGGCACCACAGAGAAAATTACTTTAAATGTCTTCCCCAGGTTTGGCTCTCATTACATATGAATATTCAGGATTTACTTTCATGGTAATATATATTATTCTGCTTTTATGACAAGACTCACATTCCATAATCATTCAGCAACTCTCAAGTAGTATGAAACATGAATGATAAGCGTGTAGTGTGTTTTCTCCAGAAAATGTTTTATGCCCTGTGCAATACAGATGCTGTCTAATCTACTAGCATAATTTTGCCAGTTACTGCTTGATGATGTTCTCATAAAATTTTCTATTGTGTTTAAGTAAGATCATTCCTGGGAGCTGATAGACGTTTCAAACAATAGCTTACAAGTCAAATTTTTATCATGATATGATTTTGTCTCTCTATTCTCATGAGACCCCACCTGTTTGGCTGTGGGGGCCTCAGTACAAAAAAGACGTGGACATATTATAGTGGGTCCAGAAGAAACCACGAAGATGATCAGAGGGATGAAGTTGCTCTCTTCTGAAGACAAGCTGAGAGAGCTGGGATGGTTCAGTATGGACAAAAGAAAGCTCTGGGGAGACCTCATTGCAGTCCTCAATTACTTAAAGGGAAGAAGGGGACACAGGCTCAGAAGAAAATCCTTCTGTGTCATAAGAATATGTAAAAAAGTCCCAGAAGATAATTTCTAAAGGACTCAGAATAAAGTACAGACTCTCAACACTAGAATGTTTTCACATGTATAAGTCTTCAGCAAAAGTGTGCAACAGAAAGGGAGAAAACAGCTCAGCAAACACAGACCTGAGTAGCATAAAAGTAAAGTTTACTATAAAAGTGCTCCATATTTTCAGCTAATATGAACTAACATGGTATCATTGATTTTGATGGGCCAGCATTTATTAATTCTGAGAAAGCAATCAATCCAAAAAGAGAATTCTGAACGAGTGGTATGTTTGCTTTTTAATTAGAGGGAGAGGTAGACTATAAATTATTGCTAATCAGACAAGAAGAATGTTCAGGTTTGAAAGAGCCAAACTTTTTTCTCCTCTTGGTTCTTTGAAACACACATGCACACACAAAAATACTCTCCTAGTATAGGACAATATAAAAATGTTTTCTGTTGTGCAAACAGCATAACAAGTGTTAAGAATGATTTTTTTTATGAAGAAGCCTCTCCTCTTGATTAAAGAGTAGCAGTTGCAAATTTTCAGGGTGTTGTCTTTTTGGTTTCCACAGTTGCTTGTTCCCCAGGAAAGATTACAATCCCTTTTCAATTCCTTTACTATGTCACCTTACTATAACCTACATTTCCTGAAATGATCTACTGAAATAAATAAAAAAGATATTGTGTGTTTTACTCTTAAAATGGCTTGTCACACTCGTCTGGTTTAGAGCAAGACCACACAGCTGAATCAGCACACCTGAGGGTGTCATAAAATCTTGCAAGTCATGGGGAACAAAATATCTTAAATTAGATCCTCCTCCAGTGTAACGGTAATGGAGAATGGAAGCCACAAACAGAAAGAAATTGGACTATGACACTAATTCCATGTCTTTTACAGCCGTAAGAAAGCAATCAAATTGATCTGCAAATATCTCCTCCCCAGCTGAGTCAGCCCATATATCCTGGAGCTAGAAAGCAATATAAGGAAGTGGAATCTTCACTGCTCCTGGTATGAATTTTTTCATAGGATTGCTGATCTTGAGTATATCCTGGGGTCTCAGATCTCAGATTTAGAGTTATCATACAACTCCTGTTCAGGCTTTATTCCCAGATTGCAGAAATGTATTTCTAATACTGTATTTCTAATACTGTAGCAGTAAAGATTTGCCATTTAGAAGAAGTCATTGGTTTGCAAAATCAGACCAAATCCACTGGAAAGGTCATGTGTAATTGCATATCCTGTATAGGTTTGTCAGTTTCCCTGTCAGGTACTAATGGGAGCAGTCAGATTTTTTGGACAGACTGAGCCACTACTGCCCTATATTACTGGAAGGACAAACTGTGTAATCCATGTGTTTAATCAGTAATACAGCCGATGTATTACTATGTATACATCTCTATGTATATAATCCGCTTCAGGCTATACTTAAGCATCTTCTTCAGCCACCTTCTGCAATACTGTTATCACAGTCAAAATATATTACCTGTATCATAAAAAAAATTTTTGGACATTGTACTCATTCTTTCAAGATAAAAAGG
This sequence comes from Donacobius atricapilla, assembly GCA_013397315.1. Classification (NCBI taxonomy): domain Eukaryota; kingdom Metazoa; phylum Chordata; class Aves; order Passeriformes; family Mimidae; genus Donacobius; species Donacobius atricapilla. Next base: position 89,316 of record WBMY01000387.1, read on the forward strand.
GAGAACAGTTCTTAACAGCTTCAAACAGCTTGCCAAAATATCACCTAAAGCAGTGGGATTCAAGTCTAATTATACATTTGACAGGCTTTAGAAACAAATGGAAATTGTCCCAAGCATTTTGACAAGTACAAGATAAGAAAGGAGAGCTGTCCTCAAATCATTAGTAGCCATATTCATGAATTTCTTTCAGATGATTAGATATCAACAGGGCAAATGTTCACACCATATTTCTAAACCATTTAGACAACCTTGAAAATGAATTTCTGAAACTAAAATAGGACACAGTTCAATTAAATGCATGTCATGACTTTTTCAAATGATCATGTGTTTAAGCAAATCTTACAGACTTACTTTTCTGCACTAGTCCCCTAAGCTTACATTTGAGAATTGTTGGTACCACTGTAAAAGATGACTTTAATATTAGTCTGATACATAAACAATAAAGCCACAATTGAGGCTTCTCATAGGAGAAAGGTCTTATCATTCAATTATCTATCTAGCTTACCATACCATTTAGAGATTCTTAGGAGGCCTTACAGCTCATCTGTTGTAAAGTAAAATCTAAATCCCTTTAAGAAATGGATCTCCACTTGTATTCATCAGTCATCACAAAACCACAGAATGGTTCAGGTTGGAAGGGACCTCTGGAGGTTATCTGGTCCAAGCCTCTGCTTTAGCAGGGCTACATACAGCCACTTGCTAAGGGTGGAGACTTCCCAACCTCCCTGGGAAATCTGTCCAGCGATCAGTCACACTCAGAGCAAAATATTTCCCTCCAATATACAGACCCTCCTGTGTTTCAGTGTATTCTCACACTCTTGTCCTGCCACTGGGCACCACTGAGAAGAATCTAGTTCCATCTTCTTCCAAGTATTGAAAGGATTCCTCTTGAGTCTTCCGATCTCTAGGTAAAACTGTCCCGCCTCTGTCAGTCTTTCCCCACAGGAGAGGTGCTGCAGTCCCTTCATCACCTTTTTGGCTCTTCACTCTACTCCCCCCAGCATGTTCATGTCTTTCTTACCCCTAGGGAGCACAGAAATGGGAAAATACTCCAGATATGGGCTCTCCACAGCTGAGAAGCTGGCAGGGTTCACCTCCCTCAACCTGCTGGCAGCAATTTGCCTCATGCAGCCCAGGATTTCCTCTCTCACAGGGTATTTCACTGGTTTATGTTTAACTTGGGGACCGCCAGGATCCCCAGGTTCTTCTCTGCCCAGCTGCTTTCCATCTGGGTGGACCCCAGAGTGTACTGGTACATTGTGTTGGTCCTTTCCAAGTTCAAGAATTCTCTTTGTTGAACTTCAAGAGACTCCTTTCAGATCTTTTTTCAAGACTGCTGAGGTCCCTTTGGGTGGCAGCATGACTCTCTGGAATGTCAACTACTTCTCCCAGTTTTGTGTCATCGGCAAACCTGCTTATGCTATGCTCTGTCCTGTGATCCAGATCATTCATGAAGATGTTAACCAGGAATAGTCTCACTTTTGGGGGATACTGCCAGACACTGGCTCCAACTAGACTTTGTGCTCCTGATCAGTACCCTCTGGGCCTGATCATGCAGCCAGTTTTCAATCCACCTCACTGTCTGCTCAGCCAGCCCAAACATCAACAGCTTCTTTGTGAGGATCTCATAGGTGTCAGTGTTGAAACCCAACCAAAGTGTAGGTAGCCAATATTAATAGGTTTCCCTTTGTCTGTCAAGCCAGTCAGTTAGTCAAAGAGATTATCAAATTGGTCAAGCATGAGTTCTTCCTTTGGGAACTCATGCTGACTATTCCTGATAATTTTCTTGTTTTTCGTGTGCCTTTGTTGGGGGATACATTCAGTACAGCTAGCCTGATGTGCAGGCTCCAGTGTGAGCTGGAGGCTGAGCTGTGGATAGCAGGAAATGCTGGAAGCCTGAGGCGAGAGTGAACTGGTGCCCACACTTTGCACAACAAAAAGCACAGGAACCTGTGGCACCAAACAGGTGACTGGGCACTCACAGACACAGCAGAGGATGATGTACTGCAGCCCAGCAAAGTTTCCTTAACACTTGAAATAATATTCCAGAATTAGCTCCTATATAATTTTCCCAGTAATTAAGGTGAGGCTAGTTGATACCGAGTCTTTTATTTTGCTCTTTCTAACGATATGAGTGGCATTTGTTTTCCTCCAATCTTCAGATGCTTCTCTCAGTCACCATGATTTATCAAGAATTATTGCGTGTGGCCTTAGAATGACACCTACTAGCTTCTTCAGCACTTGTGGATGAATTCCATCAGGTCTCATGGATGTATGTACACCAGATTTTCTGAAATGTTCCCTGACCTAATTGTCTTGTGTCAAAGGTACATCTTCCTTGCAGAATCCTTTGTTTCTGGTCTCTGAGACCTGGGATTATTGAGAGCTAATCTTGCTAGCAAAGACTGAGGCAAAGAAGGCATTCACTGCTTCAGAATTCAGGATTTTCTGGTCCTTCACCATTCTGGTCCTATAGAATTTAAACAAACAATAAATGATTATACATTGAGAAAACCTGACTAATTTTTTCAACAAGTTTTTTAGTACTTTGCTAGCTACCATTTACAAGGAGCAAGTTTTCCTTATTAATTTTCCTGGTTCCTACAAACTCAGTTTGTAAATATTACTTAAAATCATAATAAAAACAAACAACAAAAGTAGTTTTTCAGGCTTTTTTCTAGAAAACAATTTCTCTTATGGAATAATAAAGATTATGGGTTTTGTCACCTCACATGAATTAAGAATCTGTGTGGCTATATTAAATTTTGAATGATCACAGCTTTCACATATTTACTGGAAGATGTCTTTGTGCCTTTGATTGCATTTCTGCATTATCATGTAATATTTTCTCTTTAAAGAAAATGTCTTTGAAGCTTTGTCCTGAAGTGTTCTTAACTTCTCTGCCAGACTTAATTTGCGATATTTCTTTCAAGAAGAACGAGATGTTCTGTGAGTCCTTTAAGAACTTGTAGCTCTATATTTAACACAGGAAGAGCATTTAAAAACTTATCTTCCTTTCGCATGTCACACCTGTAAGGCAGAGTCAAGTTTTCTGACAAGCTAAGAGGAAAATTCAAGGAAAAGATTTTTGAGAGATGCTCAAGTAGCTAGCATCCTATTTTGATTATTTTTGTTTCCATATACATTGAAAGTTTTCCACAAAACCTATTGAGGTCAATAAGAATTTCTGTTACTCTTTTGTTTTTGTTTCTGAAGCTGATTCATAGAAGAGGAGAAATTATTTGTTATAAGCATGATGTGTTCTCTTTAATCTTTATTTTCAAAAAAAGCTGCAAACATTTTTATTTTGAATGTAGCATAAAAAAATAATGATAGGCAGTTTCTGTCTTCAAAAATGCTTAAATGTGTTGCTTTGTAAACTCCAAATTTCCCAAAAATTCCTCTGCTTCCTTTTGATTAGACCCGTGGCTGCTGAATACTTCAGTTTTATGTCAGCATTTATTTTGTCTTTAACGAAAGTCACAGAACTAAAGTACCATTCTAATAGCATTTCAACTCAAAGAGCCACATCATGTTTTACATTGTTTTGTCATTTCCTCCGAAGAACAAAGTATGTCAGTTCATTCCTCCCCTATATGCCTTGCTTTCTGTTTCCTGGATATTAATACCTTCTTCAGTCCAAATATTTTTGTCCATAAACTGAGAAATGCTTTTTTTTACATCACCTGTGATTTCTTCCTGTTAAGTATTGGTCAGAGCAAGGATTGATGCTTTCTCAGTTATGCAGTGTGTAATCAGCTCAGAATATGCAAGAAGAAATTTCTTCTGTTTCAGATAATCAAGCATTGCAGCCATTCTTCAGTGTCAGTTTATAGGTATATTACAAAGTTTCCCAATATTATCAATTTTTATGAAGTTATTGATTCAATTAATACACAGTAAAAAAATTAGCACTTTGATAAATTTTCATCCAGAAGTGAAAACATGAAACCCACAGCATAAATTCCAGTGACTAGAGTGAGAGGGAGATATGAAAAGTCAACTGTAGAAAAATATGAAAAAAAATATTCTTTTAACAGAATTCATGTTCTGGTCTCTTGTAACTGGATTCTAGATGAAATGCACATACACTTTTCACATTTTCAAAGATAATATAATAGGTTTGAAAACCTTCTAGTTCACTGCTGGGTCCTTCTAGATGCAAGCAAGGAAATGGACACCATATTTCAACTAATAATTAGTCCATCATTTTAGAACAAGTATGCTCTCTACTCAAAATAAGGGCCCAAGATCCACATATACTTGTATTATAGTCAGTCTGGTGTATCCACTCTGGTTGATTTAATATATTTGGAGATCAGTCTGTAGAGAAGCTGAGAAAACTTCTAAAGCTTGAAAAGTGAGTCAGCATTCAGACCATGCGTCTCTGATTGTTTGTATTGTAGGCTGAGAAGAGTAATTAGGATTGAGCTGTATGTAAGTAATGTGCGCTGATTATCGTTAGCTGGCCAGTGAATTGTGAAGGACAACCTAGAAGTTGGCAACTATGATTAAAACTGATTAGTTTGATTCCTGCAAAGAATAAAAACAGCCTAGTTTTCTGTCTTCAAGCAGATTTGTACTGAAACTCATGTATAAGCATAAGAGTTTGCGTGCATAAATAAATAGAAAGCATGGTGACTAAAACAGTGGTTCAGTTATTCCTTGACTGACTATATAAATCCTTCACACATACACACACATTCACACTGTGTTCTTCTTCCATTTTTTCCTAAACTACTGACAACTATTCTGAATGTGCTTTTATCAAAATAATCACTTTGAGGAAATTTTATATATTCACACTTTTGTTTCTTGTCAGACAACACATGGTATGAAATAATTAACTGGGTTTAGACCCTTTTCTTAAAAGAATAATAATTTTCATAAGATATAAATAGTTTTGGGTGCTTGGAAAATAATCACAGAAAGTTTTTTTTTCACAGGAAAGCTGCAGTCAGTGAAAAGGAGAAAATCCCAGTTTTGGAGTTTTTAACCCAATAAAATGTGGGAGCATGGTTTCACTAAGGAATATGTGTAGTTGCTTTCTTTCATGAAGGTACTGAATTAAGTAAAGGCAAAAAAATGAGGGGAAAAAGAATGTGCAGATATTCCTGCAAAGTAATTAGTATATAAACCTGGAAAATTATGGGAGAATTGGCTTGAGAGTTGCCCATTAAGAGAGGCAAACAATGGATACTTGTTGTCTACTTTTAAAAACAGTCCATTTGATTTACAATTTAAGAAAGAAATCTTATTTTCTACATACTAGTCAACCAAATTTGGTTTTTAATAATCAAATCTCTCTGTATTCAGAGAAAAAATAAATACTCTGAGATATAAGTGCTTTTTGGAACCAGAATAAGACCTACCCCACATTTAAGGTATGATTTGTAAATGAAAGCAAAATAGAAAAGAGGCAGCTGGTAATTTTAATCTAGTGTGAGGTGATGATTCAGTCCAGTGATGGCACAACAAGATTTGTATAAAATAAAATCCAGAGAGAGTGAATTTTGAAAGCTACATCCAGATTGTTAGCAATGTGACAAGTTCATAAATCATGCAAACAGTCAACTAGACAGCAAAAAGAAAAAAAAGTCTGATAATTACTATATTTCTTCTGGTAAAGAGCTACTTTTGATGAACAAGGTAAGTCGCATTCTCTCACTTTTATCTGAAGAAAATATGAGAAGGCACTAACTTAGAAGAGAGAAAATTCCAGGATGCCGAAGGACTGGTTATTTATAGTCTGCCTTGGAATCAGACAATTAATTTGTACCAATGTTCCTAGTAAAGATATCCAATCACTAAGAACAGCAAATATAAATAGTGTACTTGGTAAAGATTTATCTTTGCAAACGAATTGAGATTAATAAATCATAATGTCGTTGTTAGACACACAAACACACACACACACACTTTGTTTGGTGAGAAGGCGTGAACTGTTTATTATGAAAATCTGACTCCACTTTTATAATATTTCTACAAAGGCCAGGGACTGGGGGAGAAGGTTGACACCTCTCCCCCTCCCACTGGTCAAGACCACTGTCCATCAGCTGTCCATATCTCTAAAACAAGAATGTAAACTACCTTGACTAATGAAAAAATTGCTTCTGTTTATAACACCCATGTGTGATAAACTACTTAAGAACTATGAAATGTGAGACACAAACAGAAGGCTGCAAAATCAGGGCGACTTCATAGAACTTAAAAGTAGTTTGTAAGTGTTTAATTTATAAAAATAAGGTATGAAGCTTAAAACACAATCAAAATTGATATAGTTATTTCTCTGTTGTTAAAGAATATGTCAATTTCTACATCTGAGCTACTGATGACATGTTCATCAAAGTATGTCAGAATACATCTACATCACTCTTTATCTCATTGTTTTCTATGGCATCTCCTACCAAACAGAAAGAAAGTTCATAGTAAACTTGTGATTTGCTATTTCAAAATAATCCTCATACTCTGAATATTGCCTGTTATTCCTAGGCAATGTGCAGAATTCCTACATTTAATCCTTCTTTTTTTTTTTTTCCCCCCACAATTTCATATTCCTTTTACTAAACTATAGATCAGTGAAGAACAAAGTAGGTTCTGGTAAAAGATGTACTCTTAAAATACATGGCACTCAGTGTGATGAATTATATTTTTAAATTATCAGAATAAGTCTATTTCTGCATAAAAAAATTGGTTCTATATATCCTTTGCTTAATATAAAATTATGCATTAATATGTATTTATTTAAATAAGTGAGGCATTAAGTGCTTGCTCTACTTACAAGATGGCACACCTTTGAAATCACTGAAGAGCATATAAAATGGAAATCATAGTAGGGCATGTTTGTTATCAATCCATCAATTAATTTTCCTGCTGTGCTGAATTCTAGATATAATACCATTGATGAACTGGGTTAAAATACTGGTTATGCATCAATAATAAAAGGAAAAATTCATTAGAAGTTAATAATCTAACATCAAATATTAAATTTCATTATAATCCAGATCAGAACATTCTTTATGTTACTTAAAGAAGTTTGATCTCCCTCAGAATAAAAAGTTACAGGAGATAACATAGCTAGATATTCACTTACAGGACAGTTCTTCTTTTGACTTGGGAACATATTAAAGTCTCTGAGTTATAATGGTAAGTTTTCCATATCTGTTTGCTTTCTGTGAGCCCTCCATATTTTCATTCAAAATACATTGTATGAAAATTGCAGATCACACTGCCTCATAATTACGTACAGAGACCTTGGTGATATTCTGAATTATAGACCTTTGTAGATATAAAGCATCCAGGACAAAGAGAAAAATAGAAATAGATTATATGGTGGGTCCAACATGGTGAATTATATTCCACTATGTCTGTTGTAGAAATAAAATTAGAAGAACTTTATTGGGTTTTAATCCTAGTTTTTATTTTGAAATCACTATAAAATCTTTTAAAATCACAAGATTTTGTATCTATCTAAAAAGTCAGACTAAATCAAGGGATTGTTGTGGTCCCATAGCCTCTTTCTATTGGCAGTAGATGCTTAGAAATAGATTAAAATAAAGTGGACATCTCTGAAGGGAGCTGACTTCAATAAGAGCCATTGGTTTTAAGCTGCCAGTGACTTAGAGACTCCCAAAGCCAGACTTTGTTTATTCTATTTTGAATACTTCTGTGCTTTCAGACAAGATTGTTGCCTGACTATTCAAATTCATTTCTAGACATTTATAACTGTACTGTACTGGTGTCATATTTGGGACCCTTACCAATGGCCTAGATTTAGTCCGAAAGCTGACCTTTTTTTTGCCATTTCTTCTTTGCTATCTTAAACCAGTTGGTAATCCAAGAAAAGATTTTTTCATATCCACTAACAGATTAGTTCCCCATGATAAGACTTTTATAAAGGTTTTCTAAATCCAAATGTGTAATAGCTGCATGTACATCTTTTTCAAAGAATCCTGGAAAATTTCTGAGGTATGATAGTTCTCCAGAATGCCATTGTCTCTACTCCTGTGCAAAGGACTTATTTGTCCATGTCTGCTGTTTGCCTTGTGTACTATTGCTTCTGCCACTTGCTTAGAGGGCAACCCATTAATTATGATTTTCTCCTTTACTCATAAAAGGTCCCGGGTAGGGAGGGGAGGTCACACGCTTGGTCGGAGCTGGGCTGGGCTGGGCTGGTTGCAGCTCCTGCCTCTGGGTTGAGTGCCTGCTGCCTCCCCTGCCTGAGCCTGAGCTGTGCCGGTGCCCCCGTGGGAAAGGTGCCACTGCCCAGCAAGCGAGAGCCCCGGGGAAGGCCGTGGGGAGCTGTTCACTCTTAGCTGGGAACATCCAGACAGCAGCTGCCTGGCATGAAGAAATGCATAAAATAAATCCAAACAAGCTCAGGACAGAAGAGAAAGTCTTCTTCCCCAGCCCGCCAAATTTCATACTCATCCTTCCAAAGACCTCAGGATAGTGGTGTCCTGTCTTGTATACTTCTCTTTTCCTAAAAAGGAGCTGAGCTTGTCCATTTAAGGATGTCCTGGGATATTCAAGAAATGTGCAGTCCTCTGGAAAAGAGCTAGATGCCGGGAAGGAAGGGCCAAGGGCCAAGGGCACAGCAGGTTTAAATCTGTCATTGATAAGGCTTTTATCTGTATTAATTACATAGTTTGTATAACTGAAGAGTTAAAACATTAACAGCACTGCCAATAGGTTCTGAGGTTCCTATATGTGGTGGGTTTCCTTTTGCTTATGGCAAGATTTTGAAGGTGGCAAGCACAGAGATCAGACCTGTGACCTTTTTAAAAGCTCCCATTGCATATCAAACATCTAATTTCTCTGATATTAACCTGTTTAAAGACATAGTTCACCTCGCAGTGAGCAGCTAAGCAATTTCATATTTGAGTTTGCCTGAAATGGGATAAATGGTAGTGTTAGAACAGATCTTAATCCTTCATATACTTTTCTTCTAGGCTAAAAAATTGAAAATAAGATTGTGGAGTCAGTGTTCAAAAGACTTAAATCTTTTATAGTAGTCCTATAGGAAGAGGTAGGGTTTCAAATCTATATACAAAAAAAAAAAATCAGAAAATGAAAAAACGTAGCAAACTTAAAAGTTGCCCTTATACCTTGGTTAGACTTATTTTACTCCTCAGTATCTTCTGCTTTTCTTCTGAAGCACGTGCTTCAAACACATTTCATTCCAATTCTTTCGAATGAAGGTGCATTGGAAAAAATGAAAAAAAAAAAAACCCCACCAAAATAGATGATGAAATGTAGCACAGTGGTAGAAATAGATTATTATGATCTGTTCATATCATAGTACTTAAGGAAAAATACATATAAACAGTTTCAGTGGAAGCTAGAGTCTGTCTTATGGTAGGTAAATGGATGGAGGGATGAATGCAAACTCTCCAGAGAAATTACCTGCAGCATTCTTATTGGGTATTTAATGCATAAACTTGATGAAGTTAAAAACTAAAGTATGGCTAACTTTAAGGAGATGAATAATCCCACTGAAATCAATAGAAAATGTTCTGCCTGAAGTTCCATGTGCATTTCTTCATAATATAGGGATCAAATGAGTAAATAATAATCTCATTTTTGTTACCCTTTTGAGTGAAATTCTTATCTTACTGTATTAACTCTTTATTTAAACTGGGCTAAATATGTTGGAATTTAAGATTTACCTTTGTTGCTGAAAACACCAGGGTTTTTTCCTCTCTAAAAATCAGAATTGGCTAAAGGTTTAAAAACTTATTACTAACTGTAACACTAAATATAAACAGACAAGGAGGGTTGCATGAATAGATTCAACACTAAATAAAGATCAGAGCTTGGAACTTTATTAAGAAAGGCTATGTTCAGAGACCTTTACAAGACAAAAAAAGTAATCCAAACATAGGTCTATTATCAGATTCTGATTTTTGGGATTTACAGCCAACTGTGGGTTTTCAGTAAATTTTATCTGCTTGGTTGGGGGGGTTGTTAATTTTTTTACATAATTAAAAAAAACCCCTTATTGATAAATAGAAACATTTCCATATACTCTTTGTTTTTTTGGATCACACCAGTGAAGTCCTTTTAAAGCACAAACACCTATAACCAGATAGAGGTGAAAGGTCCAAAATTCCCTTCTTTTCACTTCAGCTTTCTCTGATCCTTCTCTCCACTGCCCTCCATTATCTCCATTAGAGTGATTGCTGCACTCAAACTGCAGATCTGAGGACAGACAGTTTGCAATATCCTGCTGATAGGAATGGTGCTACTCCCATTCCATTCATTTCACTGGAGATCAAATTGTTAGATACAAGCGCAAAGTGTTTTTTCCCAACATTTAAAGTGTTTCTTTCCTATAGAGTATAGTTCTATATCACAGGAAAATTTCAAGCAGTGCTTTGATCTCTGGAGAGAAGCTGTTTTAAAGACCAGTACAACTCACTTGTGAGTCACCAAAAGTGTTGCAATGGGTTTTCTTTATATATGTCTGCCTATCAAGATTGAACGGACATCAGGTTTGCTAACTAGTAACTGTAATTGCCATTCCACTCATAAAGAAGAAACTTTAAGTCAAATAGATTTATCCATCAGGCTGTGTTATCACTAGATCAGGATTTTGCTAATGCTAATGACATATTTCTATGTATCTGTTACTTCTTTAATAAGTAATACAGAAACTAAATGGCAGCTGAGTAGTCTGTTGAGAACAAGTAACTCAAAGCAGATGGCATTACAAATACAATCCTTAAAGGGTTTTTACTTGTTTGGAATTTTTGCCTTCCTTGTTGATTTTACCCCCTGGCTGAATTAAGGTCTTTATTGATAGATTTAAGGTGTTCCTGACATTTGATTAAGCAAACTTCATACCGAGACTGTATTAAAATTTAATATCTTTCAGAACTGAAGAGCAGTTTCTACTGGATGTTTTCCCAAGTCTAGTGTTTGGTATCATATAAAGTAAGTGATAGCTCAGCAACTACAACTACTGAGAAAGCAGTACAAATGCAAAGATCTGAAATAGTAACAGCTTTAACACATTAACTCTGAGGGTCAGTAGTGTTATCTCCAAACAGGTTAGTTATTTTACAAAGATTTTAAGAAATATGAGAAGCAACTTCATTGAGATGGGTATAGAGTACACTAATATATACGTTTAAGCACTTGAATTTTCTAAGTGCTGATCTTTTAAGGAGCACCATGTATAAATGGAGGCTGATTGACTTTCTTGGCATAGGGCATAGGCTTCAATGGCATAGGTTTTAGAGATTTCAATGCAAATTTGAGTCATACCTATGTAAAGACATCAGTGAAAAATATCTCTCCCATTAAAACTGAGGTCTGAGAAACCAACCAGTGTCAAAGATGTGTCCATCAAGTAAGTGCTACACTTAAAAGGACTCAATTGTCCCCAGGCTCTATGCAGTTCAATTTCTGTCATCCATTCTGATGTTACAGTAAGCAATGATTTTTGCTGCTCTTTTAGAGAGTGCTCAAACCAGATTTCATCAGAGGTAGATATATGGGGGTTTTAAGTATCATTTGCATACAGAGTATTGTTAGGCATACGGAATGGTTGACAGGAAGATTTGCAAAGTTATTAAGTACAGTCTTGGGACTGCCTCTTTTTTTTTTTTTTTAGCAATAAATGCTCCTTCTGGCTTATAAAACATATTTCTTCAAAGTAAAAAGTAGTAAGTGTATATACAGCAACCTATAGAAGTTTTAAACATGTTTTACTGTATTAATGTTCAAAAAAAAAGAAGAAAAATGAAGACAGCTGATGACACAACTTTGAAAAAAAACAGCGAATAAAAGACAGTGCTGTATCAAAGTATAAAAAATTGAAACTATAGTGTTCCTTCCTTTAAAGAGTTGTTTTATGGGGGTATTTTTCTGATGTTTTTACTGTGATTTTCTGATGATTTTCTGTGACCTTCAGAACCTAAATACCTACAATTTCAGGTTTTTGCACCCTACTTCTTTTGGGTTAGCATTAGCCATGCTAATCAACAGCTAATAATAATTAAGCTTATTTTGAACCAGTTGCACAGAATTCACTAGCAAACTTCTGATAAATACTAGCTTGTGGAAATATAAACATGATAATTTTAATGGTACAGAGTATTTTGCAGATAAAAGATAGACAATTGTAATCATAAATCAAATAATATTTTGAATATATTTGTAAAGCTGTTTTGTTCTTAAATCCTTAATAACTGTGTTACTTTTCAGATAGTGTATCTGTCTCAGTCTCAGCAGACTGGCGGCTACATCAATTATCAATGATAATGCATTTTCTGTGACATTTCTTAGTCTTATAATCCACATTATCAACAAAATGTATGGTGTAAATTTCATATTTGTCTTTATTATCTAAGATGTAGCAACTTTGTAAACCTAATAATACAAGTTTAAAAATTCATAACTAATTTCAAGACTGCCATAATTACAAGAGAAAGAGAGAAAAAATCCCCCCAAAAAACAATGCTCACTTAGTGAGGTATAGTTGTTCCTTGAAGGCAGTAACAGGAATGGATGTGTGTGTTCAAAGTACAACTAGATAGTAATGACCCATTCATCCAAGGAGAGCAATTTCACCACAGTTGTTGGCTCAGCAGCAGGACATCCTCCCCTCTCTCCCCTGGCTGACAGGCGCTATCCAGTTTATCAGCTGCAGAGAACCATTGAGTTCCCATCCCTGCAAGGATTTCACTGAGCCTGGGCTTGATGTCTCCACTCCACTGCACCCTCCATTCCATCCCCCAAAACAGGTGTCTACATTTGCACATTGTGGGTGTGGGGAATCATCATGGAATTGGTCTTAAGCGTGCCAACCGTATTCCAGCTAGGGAGCAAAAACTGTACTTTATGCTATAATCTCCATACTTGGTTAGGATGTGAATATAACCTCTCTGATTTTACCCTCAGATGTCTTTCCACAGGTAGGTGGCCAGAAACATGACAATAAACTTTTATAGGTCTTTTAAAATGAACACATTTAAAAGATCTTGAGAAATGTGCTAGAAACTGGCTGTAGAGAACAATGTGATGCTTTTCCATCAGGGTGTTTAAGGCTTTAAAGTTTATTGTTATTGATAAAACACATTCAAAAAATTAAAATTATTTTGTTAACAGTGAAAAAGTCAGCTAAATAGAAATTGCCAATAGGATTTACTAATTAATTTACTAATGAATTCTAATTCATTCATATGTATGTATACCAGAGTTTCAAATTAATACAAATATGTAATGTTTTATTGTTCACAGAAGTAAGGGGTACTGTGGTTTTGTAAAATATCTGGAGGCAAGATGTCTTTTCAGGTGGGACATCCGCATGAGCACTTTGCTACCTGACCTTGGGGGGGCCACTTCCTATCTCTAGAAGTCTCTTGAATCTTTCCGATGACAAATCTGCCTGAACTATAAAACCTGCAGTAAATAGTGACTCTAATATGACAGTTCAGCCTCTCCTTTCTGACCCGGTTTAAAATGGAAGTGTCTCCAATCCTTCATCCAATGAAGGATGCTACCCCTGGTAGAATATATTGAGTATGCATGTCCATCAGATCAGCCTATTGATCTTACAGGGAAATGGATCTGGAAAAGGCTTGCAAGTTAAAATAGTTAAATTCATGGTCTCACTTTGCACTTCTGCCTGAAAAGATATAGCTAAAAATGATAAAAAGTGCTTTGTTGGTTTTGTTTGTTTGTTTGTTTGGGGTTTTTTGTTTGGGTTTTTTTGTGTTTTTTTTTAATATGTAGACATTTTGGGAACACTAAGTAACGATAGAGCAAATAATTTACAGATACTTCTCAAGAGGAAAAAAAAGTTCAAGTGATGGTTTTAACTTTTATTAGCACTTCAATTTTACATATATTTGTTGCAACAGCTTGGAATAAAACCTTGATGATTAAGGAAATAAAAGGTTTATCATTTCAGCACTGTTCTTGAATTTTTATTAGAATAGTTTACACCCTAAAGTAAACATACAAACATAATTCTTCTGGACAAACATGGTGTACCACACCTTTTATAACCCTCAAGTAATTGAATAACATTAAAAATGTATATTTGATTAAATTATAATAGAAATATTGCCCAGACCAAGTATGTTTTTTTTCATTCTTGCAGTTTTTTTGAAACAGCTCTATAAGGACTAAGAGTCAATATTTGTATTTATTTTGTGGTTTTGTAGGTATAGAAGTTTCCTCATTAATAGTCTATTTAAATTAATTCAATAGATTTTATTCATATAATAAATTCATTAAAATACATGTATATCTTATAGTATAAATATTTTTGTTTAAATTGTTATAAATCAGCATATTTTAAAATTGCAAATCAAAATCTAGACCTCCACAAAAATCGCAAATAATTCGCACTAAATTTTCACCAGCCTTCACCTTCAGTACATTTTCAATGGGATCATTTCCTTTAGTTTGTGATGCTATTTAAAAACAGTGTTCATTGTTTCATTTATGTTTGAGATAGCTTTCCCTTTAGCTTTCAAGAAAATGAAGACATTACATTGCCATTCGTCTTTAGATATATTAAAGTATATTATCTAATAAAAAATTGGGGGGGGTTTGTTATTCCCTCAAAATGCACTTTGCCACTTCTGTTTTAATATATCTTTATTAATGGAAAAGACAACATGGTCTTTACTTCTATTACCAACTTTTGTTTAGATAATTTCAAAGTATACAATCCCACCTAGACAATATGGGATATCTTCATGATGTCTAATATTATTTTAAATTATCCACTACATTCTGGTCAAATCTCTTCTAATCTCACTTAAGCAAAGGCCATATTGGAATTAATTCAAAACACGTTCCCAAAACAAGTCTGGATATTTGACTAAAGTGCTGTATCTCACTGAATCATCATATCTGAAAGTATTTCTGGATTAAGTCTAAACTAACTGACCACTTTTCAAAATGCAGGAAGTTCTCTCTCAAATTGAAAGATAAATCTTTCTTTACTAGCAACTATACCCTTGGTTAGTGAAGAATTTTCTGTTATAGTATTCAAAGTCAGTTTGTGAATTTCCTTCAAACGTCAATTAAATGACTTGCATAAAGCAAAAGTTACTTACTCATAAAGCAAGAGTTACTTATAATGACAAATTTTTGCTACTTTAAAAATTTTGCATGTTTGTCTTCAATGACTTAATGTATATTTCTTATTCTATTTAGCTTGTAGCAAAAATATTAAGGAAAAATTATCAGCTGTCATTAGATGAAGTCCATAATAACAACAAAATATTTGAGGGAAAGACTAGAGAAGATGAAATAGAGATACAAGGCTATATTTAATCCCAGAGTAAGAGCATTAACCAGTTTGAAACGGATGATCCCAAAGAATAGAAAGGTTATCTTTGCTACTCATATTCACTATATGGACTCTTTGTAAAAACGACAAAATATATTAATAACACTGTTTGTGCTAATACCTTAGTTCTGAAGCCTGTGACCTTTTATTAGAAACTTCTTGACACAATAGTTCTAGATAGCTGATACTTTTTCAGTGTAAAAAATCAGAAATGGATTTAGGTGCTAAACCATAATTCTTGCAAGATTTGATGTTGTATGGTAATTATTTAAATTTTAGGCAAAGACAGAAGTCGTCATACAGTTTTTGAAGCAGATGGAAATATTATAATAACTTAGTCTACAGGATGTAAAGAGACAGCTTGCTGGAATATATCCACTGCTGAATCACCATCATACAGTCTGTAAGTGCAGAAACAGGATTTGTCAAGGAATTATCAGCCTAAAGTAGCAATAAATCTGTATGTTGTCTGCATAACAATGATATTTAAGGACATTTTAGATATTAATGTCAAACAGTGTAACCACAGATAGAAAGAAGGAATCTTAGAAATAAAATTTTAAGGTGGTTGTAAGGAGGAAACAAGACAAATCCTGTTAGCCATAATCAGCAGGATTTGTGTGCTTATCTTCTGTACTTTTTATACTGAACTAATTTGTTTTGTAATACAAAAAGGCTGGCAGAGCAGAGATGTACCAACAGCTGCAGACCTACTGCACAGGCAGAGATGATATTTAAAAGGAAAATAATTATAGTCTGGGACTAATGCCTTTATGGAGCTGAATCTATATAAATAGAGTCTGTCCTATATTTCATAAAAATTTGTATTGGCTTTACACTATACATATGTAGTGAGATTAACACATATATGTACAGTTATTTTATTTAGAGCATGAACACTGGTTACTCATCCTGAAATTTCATGCGTCTGCCACAAAAGAAAAGTGACTGTTCTAGTCAGAATTACTATCCTGGTAGTGTCTGTAAAGTGTTGCAATGTCAACGGCACATTCTTGGGAATTTTTTGGTCCTGTTGATTATAAAATTATTGCTGATAAATATTTTTTGTTGATAAGAACATGATTTCTCCAGAATTTTCAGTGTGAGGCAGTGAATATCTGTTCCAGTGTGGTCTTCCATGGGCTGCAGGGATCAACCTGTATCACCATGGTATTCCCTATAGACTCCAGGGGAATCTCTGCTCTGACAACTAGATCTCCTCTTTTCCCTCCTTCTCCCCTGACCTTGGTGTCTGCAAGGCTGTTTCTCTCACATGTTATCAGTCCTCTGTCACAATTGCGATTGTGCAATGCTTGTTTCCATTTCTCAAATAAATTATTACAGAGGCACTACTGACATCACTTATGGGCTCAGCTTTTGCAAGAGGCAGGTCCATCTTGGGGCTGGCTGTGTCTGACATGGGGAGAGCCTCTGGTGGTTTTTTATAGTAGCAACCTCTGCACTTTCCCCCTTCACACAAAAAAACCGTGCCACACAAACCCAAAGCACATTGTTAATGAATTTCTTTGCTCCAGAGAGCTGAGCCCATAAGTAGGGATACAGGGTATAAGTGGTGAGTTGGGAAATTATAGTTCCATGTTAAATGACAGGCATGATAGGCGATAGAGCCTCTCTTAGCCATTACAGTGCCAAAAAGGGAGAGTAGGGGCTGCTGATCTTCCCATGACAGCAAATAACAGTATTTTCTACTTTCTCTCTTATCAGCCTACTACATGGGATATTGTTCCTTCACTAGACTCAAATGGTTTTATGGATTAAGCTGAGAAGTGGACAGAACTTCAATAACAAATCATTCCCAAACAGTAATTTCTCTTTTTCATTATCAGTGGCATACACTTGACTGACAGCATCCATCTCAGCACAAATGTGTTCAGAGCTTCTGCGCTCTTCTTGGTACAATTCATGCACACAGCCTATAAAGAATGAAGCAATGTGAGGACAGGAATCTTATTTGGTTCCTGATTTTATTGAGTAGATTTTCTGCCATAACCACAAGTTTTGCACCAGGATCATTCACAGTCATGTCTGTCAAACATCTTCAGGTGTAAATAGTACATCTCTTGCTTGCTTCAGATTTAAATATTAATTCAGTTCACTTCTATGTTCTAAGCCTAATAAATATATTTTGGATCTTTTAGGTTTAGTGAGCGCTTGCTAGTACTAATTTCTATTAACTTCTATCTTTTATTAGGATTATTTTATGTTGGTAGTTAAATTCATTGAGACACCTGCACTGCTCTCATGTGGATTTCAATACCGTGCACAATTATACATTTTTGTTCAGTGGGGTTCTTCCTGCCACTTTATATACTGAGCATGATGTCACATGGTCTGGAATATCCCTCTGGTCAGTTTGGATTACCTGTCCTGGTTGTGTCTCCTCCCAACCTCATTGTGCCTCCAACTCCCTTGCCAGTGTGGCTGTACAACAAGCAGAAAAGGCCTTGGCTCTGTGTAAGCCCTGCTCAGCAATAACAAAAAACTCTCTGTTATCAACCCTGTGTTCAGCCCAAATCCAAACCACATCTCCATACTCACCACTGGAGAGAAGGTTAACTCTACTCCAGCCAAAACCAGAAAATTTCACCCTTTTGTCCATACCACTTTGATAATACTCAGGTCCTACAACATTCAGTACATCACCAACCACCACCTCTCCTTCTCTTCTTTAATATAATACTCAGATATTGTTACCCTCTTGAATTAATTTAGTCCACAGCTTTGGACTCCATCTCTTATGGTGGCCACTTTGGACAAGAGAGGTGCTGAATGATCTGGAGTTACTGGACACCAAAGCCAGCTCAGGTCAGGTCATTGCTGTACTGAAACTATTTCTTGTAAGGTTTCTCCTGTGTTGGTTTGGGTGGTTCCAGTTCTAGTAATTCCTGTAATAATCAACCCAAAACATGGCTTACAAAAATTTAATGACAATCTCCACTAATGGTCCTTTTGGCCCAGGTTTTGGGGTTTAACGTCGCAATGAACTCCCCAACTTGTCCCTAGCCTGGCTGCAACAAGAGATTCCTATTATAGAATAGTCCACAATTAGTATTAGTTCCCATCATAGTCCTCCGTGGGCTGCAGGGGCCCAGTTGTGCCAGCATGGTCTTACCACAGGCTACAAGTGAATCTTTGCGTCTCCTACTCCAGCGTGGGGTCCCACCCATGGGAGATGGTCCTCCTTGAACTTGTCCAACATGGCTCCTTCTCATGGGCTGCAGTTCCTCACAAGCCTCTCCAGTGTGGATCCTCTGTGTGGTCACAAGTCCTGCCAGCAAGCCTATTCTGTCACAGGAATCTCACAGGGTCACATCCTCCTTCAGGCACCCACCTGCTCTGGTACGGGATTCTTTCATATGTGACAGTGCCTTCAACTCCAGTCCCAAAGTTCCAGCTTATCCAGGACAGCAGCACAGAAACAACAGCAGTACCCTGGCCACCTGCCAGCCTAGGCACATCTCCAAGGGCTGTTATCAGAATGTTCTCAGGCACAAATCAGTAAGGTGATAAGCAGTATGTACTACAGCAAGCAGCGAAAGCAAAAAGCAGCCACTAACAAGTGACTCGAATACAGACTCAGGAAAGTGAGCCCCATGGCAAGCAAAGAAGCCTGCTTATTACTAGCTAAGCAACACTAACTGATACTCAAATCTAGTACATCCAAATTCAATTGGGTATGTCCCAGTCAGATCTGCCTTTGTCTCAAACACTTTGAACCACAAATTGAGTGCCAAAAAGGACTGTCATGATTTAACCCCAGCCAGCAACCAAGTCCCACACAACTGCTCACTCACTTCTCCGCCAGCGGGATCAAAGAGAGAAATAGAAAAATAAAATATGGAAAATTAATGGATCTAGATAAAGATAGTTTAATAGGGAAAGTAAAAGTCATGCACACAAGAAAAGCAAAACCAAAGAATTAGTTCACTGTTTCCCATGGGCTGGCAGGTGTTCAGCCATCTCCAGGAGAGCAGGGTCCCATGATGGTAATGGTGGTTGAGAAGAGAAACTCCATCACTCCACTCCATTACCTGGGTGCGGCACTGTGAAAAGCAGAGAAGGCCTTCACTCTGTATAAACCCTGCTCAATAATAACAAAAACATCACTATATTAACAATCCTGTGTTCAGCGCAAAACCAAAACACAGCCCCATACTAGCCACTGTGAAGAAAACTATCTCCACCTCAACCAAACCCAGAACAAGGTGTAAATGAATCACAGGAGAAAATTAAATCTCTACTCAAAGACATGTCCATGACAATCCACTTCTGTCTTTAAAGCTCTATTTCTTGTTCTTTAGAAAATTCAGCCTGGCGAAAATCATTAACAATCTTTGTTTCTTGTTCTTCTGTTTTTCTAGATTCAAAAATAAAGTTTGTTTACAGGTCTCACAACCTAAAGTGTTACCCAGCCTGCTAGAGATAAAGATTACAGGTGTGGGTTCATAGGAATCCAGAAAACAAAAGCACACAGAAATTTTATTGTATGAATTTCCCTACTTGATTAGACATTATCAGAAATATATTAAAAAAATCACCACTGGCAAGTATATATATTATTAATAAAGCAAATATATACATATATTCATCTGTTTTATTATCAGCAATAAATATTGTGGCAGTAATCAATAACAGCAACAATCAACAGTATTGCAGCAATAATAGTAGGAATAGTTGACTGCAGCAACAGCAATTTATAAAATTGCATGTTTCTACACGCTTATCAGTAGTAAAGTGACTTATCAATAATGTAACAGCAAATACAGTAGTTTAATTATATGAATATACACAGATATATAAACATATATATATACATATAAACCATAAATATAAACAGATTTCAGAAAGGGGATCAAACCCAGAGGGGACTCAGCTGTCCCAGAAGTGGGAGAACTTACTGGATCAACCCCAGGGGAAGTGCCAGAGGGGAACCAATCCACATCAGTTGGAGCCAGCTGGGTGTCCCCAGTTAAGGCTCAAAATCTCATAAAACTTTCACACAGACTTCTGAGGAAAGGGCAATGTATAAGCAGCACAGGGAGTTCTCAGAAAGAGAAGATCCATTTGTGATGAAAAATAAATCATTATTTTATTGTAGAGGCATAAGAGGTCATAGGACACTACCACTTAAAGCAGCAAATAGATGATGGTAATTTATATAATTCACTTGGAACCCAATAGATGATGGTGTTTTCTGATCTATGGGAAAAACTTTTTTGTTTTTCCAGACTGTTTTCCTGTTCTTGCTGTCAGAATAGCCAGTTGCAGTTACTGATTCTTACTTTCTCATGGTATTTTTCCCTTTTTGCTAACTATTATTCACCTTTTCAGACTATAAGTAACTGTATTCTCAGGGGTTTGGATTATCGCTGGTGTCTCAGGATGTATCTAGAATGTTTCTAGGTACCCCACTGTACTTGAAAGGTACCAGCTGTGCTCAGAAAGGACTGATTCCCAGTCTAACAGCTCCAATCTGGCAGGCATTTTCACAGTCAGCATTTCAGCAAATGTATTCATTTCAGTAGTTTTCCCTGATAACCAGAACCATAACTTCTTTATGGCTCCTCACATCAATATAAAAGAAAAGAAAAAGAAGAGAAGAGAAGAGAAGAGAAGAGAAGAGAAGAGAAGAGAAGAGAAGAGAAGAGAAGAGAAGAGAAGAGAAGAGAAGAGAAGAGAAGAGAAGAGAAGAGAAGAGAAGAGAAGGAGAAAGAAGTATGCAGTGATTTATGTATCCTTTCTTTTGTACTGAATTAAGAACTTAATTTACAGAGTTTTGTTCTTAGATTCATCTGTTACTCATGAAAGAAAGTGATAATATAAACTCCATTCTGCCTTTGTCTTTAAGGTATGATATGTCTTTTCCCCAGGTGATCAGAGATTGTTCTTCATTTCAGGTAATACTTCAGCCAAGGTAACAATTTTTCCAGAATGGCCAGCAGAGTCTTCCTATTAACAATCAGTTTAAATTCTAATTTTGAATAATTACTTGATGGTAAATGCCACCTTATACTGCTCTAAAAGGCATCATATAAAAATAGCTAATATCCTCAGAGCCAGTCCGATATGAACTATGACCAAAATGTATAAGCTAATGAGAGAATTTAAGCCACCTTAAAATAGTGATTTCTTTCAATTATTTACAGGGTGTTTTTTTCCATTCAAGTCTCAGAAGGTAAAAGCAAAAATATGTGACTGTCATCAGGACATAGCCTGAAAATATAATGCTGCTTTCAGTAATTACACTACATAAAAGATGGGTATTTATTATCAGTTTTTCACAGACGTCTTTGATGTTCACACAGAGTCTATAATATTCTTTAAGAAAATGAGAAATCTGGAATCCATTCAAACTTTTTCTAAGAATAAAGGTTGGCAAGCAGCCCTCAGAAATTTGTGGAGTGCTTCAGAAACACTACATTGTTTTTTAATATTTGTGGATCTCAAAAGAGAAAATGAAAGACTTTTTCCAATATTTACTGTGTAATGTACAGGAATCTTTTTTATTTTCATTAGGCATGACATGTTAAACCAGAAGAATGTAACAGAAAATCTCTAAACCACAGCTGAATGAATGTTAGAAGAGATTTTTTGGAAAAAATAATCATATACTTTCCCTATTTTATATTGATTGATGAATCTTGCTGTTCACTGACAGACAAGAGATAATATTTTAGATATTTTTTTAGATAACATATTATCATTTCAATTCAACAGAAAGCTGCTTTAAAATCAGAACTAGTTTACTTTCCAATTAATTACATACGTTTTGACTTCAAATTTCAAGCTTATCTTAAGCAGAGTAGGACTAAAAGCACATTATAACACAAATTTAGCATTTCAAATTAAATTTAATATTTTAAAAGGGTTCATGTTCTTGCACTCTTTACTTTTTGAGGTTTCTGTAAACTGAACAAAGTACCTTGTGTGTCTGTGCTTGTCATCCTAAGTGACAAAAATGACAAAATTATTAGGTCAGCTTCCCAGCCTTTATTGAACTGTTTGGGGATGAGCAGAAGCAATATGGCACAATAAAATGAAATATCACATTCCCCTTTTTTTAATCTTCATAGTCTCATGATATTACAAAACAATTTGATAAGGGATTCTTTAAACATTCAGACTAAAACATCCTAGATTCTTAATATTAATCAAGATAATAGATTTGCTTTCAGAATTCAACATAGAAGAAATTATAATTTTCCAGAAACTAAAGTAAAATATTGTGTTTACTGCATAGGCCTAAAAGACCCAACTCCACTGGATTCAGGTTCTAGGGAAGTCTTAGGAAAATTATTCTGTAATATATATATTTAAATTACAATTTAATGTTTATTTCTGTAGAAATAGATTAAAAAATTCTTTGCAAATTTCTAGATCATGTTCAGTTGAGATCAAGCAATGTAGAGCACTGTGATGTGCCTAACACATCTCTAACATACATTTCTGAAGAGATGATCAGTGAGAGAAAATTTTCTGTCAAGTTCCTTAACCCTGCTCAACTTGAAATGTAAATATGTGCCTCTGACAAAATATACACTTCCATCCATTTAGACTTTTAGCAATCATAACAAAATGACTACAAATTCAGAACAGGATTCTGAAAGGAAAAAAAATCCTTGATCTCTTTAACATTTTGTGTGTTTTTACTTAAGCACTGAGTAGAAGCTAAACACATGCTTAAGTAACATGTTAGCTTAAGGACTGAAAAAAAGGAACCCTGAGGAATTTTAGTGATTCTACTTAGTTCATGCTATTCCTAACTCTATCTTTTTCACTATAATTTCAGTCTAAGCTATGTTTTCATTGCAAGTTATTTCACTATTTTCACTGTAATCAAATCAAGATCTTTCCACAGGAAAATACTCAATAGAATCAAAAGGAAAATACTGGAGTGAAAATGATTGGTAGCTGCGAATTAAATTCAATTTATAAAACTAAACATGCAAGGCTAGCTCAGAGGAAGTGCAAATATATGCAAGTTTTGAAAAATTTATCATTTAGACAGAACATTTTCAGTACATATTTAAGCCTTCAAGAACATGGAAACACAAGAATAAGTATATCTGCCATGAAAATGAGAAAGATTTTCAATGAATAATAGATCTTAACTTTATATTTGGCATTAAGAGCATGCTAAGTAAAAAAAAAAAAAAAGAAAAAAAAGAAAAAAGAGAAAAGAAAAAAAAGCCTTATTGACAAGTAATCTGTGAACTAAATTTAAAATCTGTTTTAAATGAACTAGACAAGTTTTATAAAGTGAATGATCTCACATTGTAAAAGGTTACCTCATGATAGAAGCATTTAATTAATTATAGATATGAAAATTGGATATGAAAAGGTCATAGAAATACTTAAACATAGCATAATCAGGTAATTAAGTCAGATAATTCGGATCATCATTGAACGCTTAAAATTCATGATATTAATTCCTGATTAAAATAAATATTTTTTTTGATCTCTACATAATTGCCTTCTATGGCAAAACAACGAGCTGTGTGGATGAGGGGAGAGTTGGGGATATGACCTGACTTGATTTCAGTAAGGTATTGGTTCTGATCTCTCATACAGTTTCCTTGCTAATGACCTGCTAAGATATGGGCTGGACAGAGAAATAGCAAAATTGATGGAAATTGAATTCATACCAAGTTTATGGATGGCATCAAGTTGGGAAGAGAAGTACATGAGTCTGGACAGATGAGTTACACCCAGTGTGATTTTTGCAGGCTGGAAAACTGACCAGCAAGAACTCCATAAAAATTAACAAAAAATAAATGTGAAATCCTGCACTTGGGACAGCATAATTACAATTGCTGTATCTAAAGGTTAGAGACTGATAGCTGAGGAGCAAATCTGAATAAAAGGTCCTGGGATTCCTGGGGATCAATATGACTCAGAAGTGTGTCTTGGCAGCAAGGAAGGGCAATAGTGTCCAGGTGTCCATCTGAAAAATGTACCAGCAGACTGTGGGATGTGATTATTCCACACTACTCAACATGTGGTATGCCACACATGGAAAAGCAAACTGATCCTTCGACTTTAGGAGAGACATTGATCTATCCATACATGACTGCCAGGATGGTGACATATCTTGGGAAGATACGAAGAAAACATTGAAGGAACTGGGTCTGTTACACCTTGATAGCAGAAATCTGATCTGGTGTAGATGGAGGGGACCCATATTCCAATCACACTCATTAAATTAAAGGCAGTTGCAGAGAAGATGGATGAATATCTTCACAAGTATTCATACTGACAAGACAAAAATCCACGGGCACAAGCTGTATTAAGGGGAATTCTGTATGAAGAATATAAATATTTCATTGTGACAAGCAATAATATTGCCATATGTTGCTCAGAGAAATGATGGAACCTATCTCTCCAGAGGTGCTCAAGATTTACCTTGAAAAGGTGCTAGAATAGGCACCTGGATAAACTAGATTAAGGCCTGACTTTCAACAGAATTCTGGACCAAATGGGCGCTGGAAGTCTATTCCAGACTAGATATTTTTATGGTTCTGTGATTCTACAATGAATTGTATCCACCAACATCTGTTTTAAGGTGTTGCTAGTGCTTATTGTCCACTTATACAAACATAGATACTTTTTGTCAAATCTGTTGGAGAATGTTTATAGATATGTTGAAGAGAGTTATCTTAGCTTAAAATGCACCCAAACCAATAAATACCTGTCATATAACGAGGCAATACGATTGTTATTTCTCTGATCCCAGTGGCCACACTAATCTAGAATTTAACACAAATTCTTTTGGTTCTTAGCAAATTAACTATACCTGTATTAACTAGCAAATTATCAATACCTGTATAGTAATTTGGAGGCTGTGGTGTTGTGTTCTTTTCTTTCTTATCATGCTATTCAATCATACAGTAGTACATTAGGAAACTTTTTTTTTTTTTTTGATGTGGTGACAACTACAGTTGGTTTTCAAGAGGGGAAAAGCTCAATTTATCAATTGCCTTCATAAATAAATCAAATCTTTTGCAACCTGTTGTTAAATAGGAAAGTATTAACCCCTGCATCTTTTGTTGTGTCATGGTCTCACAGATGGTAAAATCTGTCTGGGGATCCACATTGTTATATCAGCTTACAAATACCGAAACTGAGTCACATAAATTTGTCATAAGACAAAGGTTTCCTGAAAAGGTAACTTGCATGAACTAGTTTAACTCTATTTAACACCTAAGGAAAACTTGATGGTCCAAAAGCTGTCAGTTGAACTTATTTTAAATTTTAGCATGCCCTCCAGCTGAAAATATTTTTTTTTCATATCAGAAATTGAGTTATTGATTACAAAACAGGAAACAAACTCAGAAAAGTGTAAAATTATAAGCAAACAGAATATTGACAATCTATCTAATAATTTCCCTACCTTCAGGAAATTACCTTGGAACAAAGCTTTTCAATTCACACTCTTTATTTCTTCAAAATTGACACTATCTTGCTTTGATTTATTTATAGTCTTGTTTCCCAGTTTTCTCTCTACAGGAATTGAGTTTCAATGACATATATTTCTTATCACAAATAATCATTCACTTTCCTGTTTTCACCTCCCCTCTCCTGTATTTTCTTTATCGCTTGTGTTGATCTTTTTCTTAAACCTTTTTAATGTAAATGAAACATTCACTACTTGGCCTTAGGCTGATTCATTGTAAATTAAGAATTCTATTTTATCAAGGGGTTAGGGAGGAATGATGCACTATTTTCAAGACTGGTACAATATTTAATAAATCTTGTATCGTAAGTATTTACATAGATCTTGTGCAATTCAGTCTCCATAGCACCTTTACTTTTCCAGTGGCATTTTTTCCTCCTATTATTAATATGCTAGTCCTGAAAAATACTAGTTTCAGAACACTTTTTCCTAAGCTGTCACTCCCATTTTTGCTCCTTTTTTGGTTCTTTTTCTGCATATCACAAGTTATACCCCCACCTTCCCCCAAAAATATATATTATCACAATGAAGCAAACAAAAAAGTTCATCAAAATTAAATATTCCCTGATGTTGTTCTGAAGCAGAATTTCCCCCTTCACATTATTTTATAACTGAGTTTTAAAACACTGAAAACACAACTCTAATTAATAGAGGCAAGCATTAGTAAGACCGTCCTAAGTATTCAAACAGTTTCTTTTATTAAATCATTTGTTTTTCACAGCCTGTAGTCCTTGACTGTGACTATCACCATCCCCAGGCAACCTTCACACCAGCGACTGATGAATGCCTTTCTGCAGCTATATAGCTAGTTCTGACAAAAAGGTACTTGAATGTTTTTTACTGGAAACATTTGTACCTAATTTAGTCATTCAATTTTATTTGAATCCGATCCTGTAATATTCCATTTACGTAAAAACAACAACACTATTTCATCATCCTCAAAACATTTTGGAAAGGTCTTCTTCCCTCTATCTTTTCAGGGAGGCAGGACATGATATTGTGCCACAAAATGTAAGATGAAGAAAACTTTCAAAAAACCCAAAACTTCCCTAGGTTTTTTTTGTTCGTTCGTTTTTTGTTTTTTTCTACATCCTGCGGTAACTTCTTAAAATAACTCTCTGTAAATTAGTAAGACTTTAGTCAGTTGGCTAAATACAAAGCAGTAGAGAAACTGATGTACCTCAGGATACCCAAAATCATCTGATCAGTGCTGACAAAAATGGACTTTACACTTTCTGGATTGTAGGAAAGTACGAAGCAGATAGGTCACATTTGGCAAGCCCATATGGCAGCAGAAAACTGTTTAGTCAAGTCAGTCCCCACCTTGTTGTCACCTCTCATTGAAATAGAAAGATAAATGTAGAATTGATCCTATGCCTTTTATGGAAATCTTTTATTTTCACAGAAAAAAAAAAGAAAAAAAAAGAAAAAAAAAAAAGAACATGTAATCAGAATGATTTTCAAGTCTAAGTAAAATTAAAAATTAAAAACAATTAAAAGTTTGGGTTTTTTTTTTTTGCTAAGGCCAGCTCAAGAAAAAGTATATGAAAGTGTATTTTTAGTCTTCTCCAGCATTTCATTCATCTACTCCCCACCTACTCCAAAATAGACTGAAATAAATGAAGAAGTTAGGTATGAAGAGGCATTACTAGAGTATGACTTATCAGTCCAAATACATATTTCAGGAAAACTCAATAAGTACAATTTTTAGACATTTTCCAGAATTTTTCGAAAGGTTCTGTTTTTTGGGGTTCTATAGCACAATCTTCAGTTCACTGAAACAAACGTCTGCCTTGAATTCTTTTGAGAGAGCAAATACTGAAGGAAAAAAGTTCAACTTATGCTTGCTTTTAGAAGAGCTCTTTTCCTGCATTTCAAATTCAGATTCAGATCTTTTCCCTATAGCAATACTGGTGTTTGACTTGGGACACAGTCCATTACGGGCTCATTCTTCTTTGTTCCTTGCAGTGAAATTTCTCTGCATGCACCTCTCTTTCTCCTCTAGCTTTAGACTCCTACGTTCTATCTTGATATATGCAGATGGCATTACTCCATCTACTCCACACTTACAAACAGCATAACCATTTCTGTTCTCTTTTTCTGGAATGTTACAATTGGCTTTCTTAGGTGTTTCCTCTTTATCTGGCCAACAGCTTCTCCATGTATTTTAACATTTAAATAGTATCAATATTGATGTTTCTAATGTATCAGTACTGGGGCTAAGCGTATTTGTTTCAAGCCTTATGGAATAGTTTCAGAATAACTCTGATCTCAGAAAGCACTAGAAGCATTTTTTTTTTTTATTTTTTTTTTTACTTTAACCTCAGCAAAACTACTTATGAGAGATTTTTCTACATTGTAAATATCTTTGTAATCAAGGGTTCTGGCTACATTCCACAGAACTGCCTTTTCTGTCTTTTCCTTTACTTCTTACCATATTGCTACATAATGTGTTTAACTCTCCCAGTCTTCAAAGGTTAAAAAAAAAAAAGAAAAAATATCTTACAGAAAAAAAACCCCACACAAATCAGTAAGCGC
>WBMY01000387.1:132625-150241 GCA_013397315.1 Donacobius atricapilla
TATTGTTTAGGTTAAGCACCCATAAGTACCCAGCCATTAGTCTCCTAGTGACTTTGTGGGAAAAATTCTATAGGGAAAAAAGAAAACCAAATCTAACCCCCAACAACCTATTTTAAAAAAATAAAAAATTTAATTCTGTATTTGAAGGAAAAAAGTCCTTCCTAAAATAAAACCTTAAAGAGTCTTACAGCTGACCAAACAAATATGAGATAATCAAAATGTTCATAATTTTTTGGCATAAACTCGTTCTCTAATGAATGAATATATTGCATCTGGGATTTACACAGAACAAGTATCAACATTGTCTCTTATGCATTACTTTATGTAGTTAGGCTAACAGCTCATTAAAATTCATAACTGTATTTACAAAGGGAGAACACACTTTTGATCTTCCAGCCATTGCAAGCATTATCTACAAAAACAGCGGAAACACCAGACTTACAAGGAAATCCAAAGCATCCAAGGGTTTTATCAGAAAACACAGACATTATGTTTCCTGCACCTGTCAAATCAGTAAAGTAAAATTACAGCTATTTTCAAACTAAATGAAAATTCTCGCTTTATGATTGATCTAATGCTAGGAGGAGAATAAAGAAAAAGGTGGTAAAACACCTTTTAGAGTTGGGATGAAGAAAAGCATAGTCAATATGAGGTGCATTTTGTTGAAGTATAAGATGAAATACTTCTAAGCTATCAGGACAACCCCAAGTTCACTGGCAAAAATATATTTTCAGACTACAAGTACATAATGTTAATATTTATGTTTTAATTTATTTTTTATTATATTCATCACCAACCATAAAGAACCCCTTAACTATGAGTACTAGAATCAGTCTATGCATAATTCCTGTGGGGAAACTTCACCTAAACAGAAAAAATCCACTTGCTACATTATAAAAATCAGCCAAGCTACTATCAACACTTTTAAATAGCATAAGCATAGAATAGATCTGCTGTAAAAGGTGAAATTATTATCCCTCTCACAGAAAGGGAGTGGTACATCCCTCCTGAGCTTGTGAAGGGGTATAGTGGAAGGGCAATACCTCGCTCATTAGTTAGAAGATGTACAATCATCAGAGAACAGGGATTTTTGCCCTTTCCTGCCAGGGTCCATTTCCAAATACTCCTGCTTTACCAGCACCATTCAAAAAGCCACCGAATTTGTAGTAAAATGGATTTAAAAGTTAAGATAAAAAAATCATCTAAGTAGATAGATACATAATCATAAAAGTAGCTTTTGATTTGCATATGATGAATGAAAAGTGAATTTATGGTCAAAAAATAGAAGTTCACTCATTTTATCATTGGGAAGAAAGAGCTCCAATACTAAACAATGTACTAGCATAATAATGTTCCTCTGTTTTGTATTTATCAAGTTTTGAACTGAGTACCTACTGAGAAAAAAAGAATAATTAAAACTCTGCAACAATATCCAGTTGATCTGTGATCATAGAGGAAAGGCTTACTATCGTGATAGGATTTGAGAGTATAGGATATTGATCAAAAATAATATTGACATCACTGACTATGTTGAGCTATAAATTGAAGTCTTTTCTTATTTTTTGTTCACAGGTATTGAGCAAAGACCCTCTTAAAATATCAAGGAGATTATATATCTCATGCCAAAAATTTTTCTTAAGCCTCATCTCTCCTGTTCTTTGTTATAGCATCACTTCCATACCCTCAGGAAAAGGCATTTTCAAGAAAGAATCAGAGGAGAGAGGGTACAAGTCACTTTGATCCAACTACCACCTAGGATTAGATTTGCTGTTATAGAAAGGTTGTTAGAAGTAGTTTTACCTTCACTCTCCTCACAATTTAATGGGCATTTTGGTGGCCATCAGCACTGCTCCACTTCACCTTTTGTTGTTTGGTACTGATCCTCCACTGGAAAACTGATATTGTTGGGACGATCCTGCATTTTACTCTCACAGTGGAACGATAGAAAAACCTAAGAATGACTGTACTGAAGAATTATGTATCTCTCTATCTGATAAATAGGAAGAGTAACACTCAATCCTCTAAGAATTAGCTTGGTAGAACATCAGAAATTAATGAAATGTGACTTTTAAAAATTTGTAAATAATTTCCCATATGTGGTATGTATTCATTTCAATTTTTGTATTTAAATATCATCCACTATAAACTTCTTTCTAAAAAAACCCTGCATCTGTGGTAATCCATTATGATGGTAATGTAACAAAGCATGGGTGAAAAATGTAACAGTAAATCTTAAAATCATTATGTAAGACAAGTCCGTATGAAATAAGTTTTTCTCTGCTGGGTATAACAAACAGTTTTTAAATGAATGAATGAAATTTATGTGACTATATCAGCTACCCAAATGCTGTATGACTCATTGGGAAGTTGTCACAGTAAAAATTCTGCCTGCTTTTCTAGGAAATGACAGGAAGCAGATCACTTTGTATTGTGAAGATTCATAATGCTTCTAGTTTCTTTATTGCAAAATATTTCCATTCTCTGGTTGTAATTTGTAGGAAAGATTCTGGAAAATTAACTTTATTGAGTATCAGTGGAAGTATTTGAAAGCAATTTTACAGTGGAACTATTTTCATGTATGACTTGAAAAAGGTGATTATTTAGTTTCTCACAAATACCTTTTTCCTTTTGCCCAATATGATAATACAACAAGGTATTTGTGAACATCTTATGAACAACATATTTGCAGATTTTAAGAAAATTAAACTCATACCAGATGATTTTAGAAATGACTTGCACTGCAGCAGCAGTAAATGATAAATAAAGGAGTCACAAATTAGCAGACATACTTCAAAATTAGTTTTTGTGAGTAATATTTAAAATGGTTATCTGTGTCATATTCTTTTGTACAAAGACACATATCTATTAAATAAATGATTATATCTAAAATAATTTACCATTATCTTCCAAAGAAATTGTATATACATAAGAGCATTCCAGAGGTCAGTCCTACAGCTAATCTTGATTCATGGTGCCACTTTATGCATGGCTGAGACCATTTTATCTTTTCCTAAGTGTCTTTTGAAGTTTATGGTCATTGAAAAATCCATGCAAATAAATTGGTGACGTTAATGATATATTCAGGTCTCATACAGTGTATCAAAGCATTATGATGACTTGAATTCCTCTAGAAACAACAAGAGATGAGATGGAAGAGTTTGCTAACACCTCTCAGGTGTTTTTTCTCATTCAGATTAATATGTTCATATAGACAAAGCAGAATAGTATAACATCAATGTATAGTAGCTGTAACACTTTGTGTTAAAAGATGTTAGGTACAAGGCTGACTCCAAGAGAGCCCTTTCAGGACTCTATCCTGACAGCCACTGAAGCCCAGTTCCTCAGGGATCCAGGGTTTTGCCCAGGCTGAGGGACACAGTTGCCACTTTCCTGTTTGCAGGCAGAACCCAAAGTGAATTCCAGTCCATATCCCAGAGACACACACAGACATGCCCGTGCAGGACAACGGCACAGCCAGCCACACAGGCTGTCACAGACAAGGTGCTGCCTTCAACAGCGCCGGCATGCAGGCCTCACAGAAACAAAAGCACAGGCACCCCAAACCCCTGCTCTTGGGCTGGCAGAGGCTGGATTTCAGTGATAACAGGCTTACACGTAAAAACTCTCTGACTGCACAGGTGCAGGCACATTTGTGGCTCCCCTCAGTACTTATACATCC
Organism: Donacobius atricapilla; assembly: GCA_013397315.1. Lineage (NCBI taxonomy): Eukaryota > Metazoa > Chordata > Aves > Passeriformes > Mimidae > Donacobius > Donacobius atricapilla. The sequence goes on from WBMY01000387.1 coordinate 136,305, forward strand.
CCTCTGTTTGGTATCTCTGCCTTCATCCTTAGTGATGCACCTTGCTGCTGGCTGCACGCACACTGTACTTGCACACTCATCCCACGGGCACCCCAAGATCATGGATCCTCTGAATCCTCTGCCCACCTGGTACCTGTGGCCCAGCCTGAGACTCTCCTGCTTGCTTGCTGGTTCAGCTTGAGGTTTTCTAGCAAATGCCAACAGCTCAAGCACTCCAGGACTGGGTAAGATAAAGATGCCTGGAGCTCCACCAGCCAACATCCAGCACGCAGGCTGTGTCCTGGGGACCTGCTACAACTCCCCGCACTGAGATCCTCAATCACACCAGTGACCCCATTATCTGTCTTTTGGGATACATACCATTCCTGCTCCATTGTTGGAGGCTAGCAACTTCCGCTTCCCCCAGCAGCTGGCTTCGAGGCTCCACTCTCTCTCATAGCTGACCACAGGCCAGGGGCGCCCACACCCTGCATCTCACTCCAGCAACGGGCACCAGCTTTCACAGAGTTCTCACAAAGAGCTGGCACTTTGTCCTTGCAGCACACACACACATAGGATAGAGAATGCCATTATGCAGAGGTTTAAGAAGAAGCTGCAAGAAGGTAGGACTGACTGTGGTGATCAGACAAAGGACTCAGTCAGACAACTGTACTGACCAATTCCATTTTGCACTCAACAGGACTCTTGTAGCCTTTTGTGTGTGTTTCCCCCTTAGCTCCCTGATTTGCTTCTTCCATCACACAGTCCCACTGGTCCCCTCAAGCAGCCGCTCAGGTTTGCAAAGTCCTCCTTTACCTGTCACTTGGTGATGGCCCATTCATTAATGCTACTACTGACAGGTCATTTTCTTGTCTTTCCCTCTATACTGGCTGTTAGTTTTTCTCTATATATTTTGTCTATGGCTTCCTTCCTTGTCTTAGTAGTCATCCCTTTTGACAATGTCCTTAATCAGATAATACTATGGAAATAAACATTTCTGTATTCCATCTACTCTTACCACCTCATGTTTCTGACAATGATTCATATTGTCTGATGAGATTTGTGTTTCTCTATGGTGTTTCTGATTGAATATCCAAGTTGTCTTTACTGGCAACTATACACTATATTTGAGTATAAGCTTTTTGCTTTATTTCCCTGACTCTGTATTTTTTCTATGAAAGTCTCCAGAGGATGTGGCACTAGATTCCCAAGTGGAAAAATTCAGACCTTAAGAAATGGAGACAGGAGTTTCATGAATTAAGGAGTCATATTTTTATTAAAATGTGTTAAAGTGATATTTTGTGTTTTCAGGAGGTGGTGATGAAGCAAAGAAAATTCCAACATTTTCCCCTTATTATTTGATTAATCTTTCTGGGTGAATTTTATCTCACTATTATCTCCTGTTAAAATTAAATTAATTAGTTGAAATATTTTCAGTTAAGCATTTAATAAGGGCTTCAACAACTCACAAGGAAGTAGGCACGGGAAAAAATAGTCTCCTCTCTTTTTGTAACTCAGAAATTCTTCAGGTAATACAAGTATGACACCAATATCTGTTTTTTCAGGAAAATAAAAGTAAAGGTAGTCTGAAATATTAAGACTTTATAGCCCTAGGGATCTGAGAAAACAACTAAGAAAAAAAAGTAACCTCTTGTCAGGATGTTAAAACTCACAGGGATGAGTCCCTTCTTCTGCTATAATACTGAATTAGTTGAAAAAATAGATATTTTTAAAGTTCACGTTCTAGATTAAGAAAGTCTTTATTGCAACTCTTATATGAACACAAAGAACAGTCATATGCACACACCTCTACAGAAAAGGTTCATTGAGAACCCACAAAGTACGTGCATCCAAATGGAAAAAAAATACCTTCTGCTTCCATCTCCTGATGGAGAGACACAAGCAGAGTTTCATTTGCATAAAATTTTTATTCATAATTCCTTCAGTGACACATGGGAGTGATCATCACAATACACAAACTCATAATTACTTGAGAATTGAAATTGCATGGAGAGAGGTGACAAGGGATTTCTTTCATGTAGCTAAAAGAACATCTGTGAGGCAAAGACTCACAGATGTTGAAGCATCCTGCAAGTTATTAGTTGCCAGGCCCTGCAGATGATGTGCTATTGAGAGGTGAAATATAGGTGTTTCTTAAATGAATCTACAGAGGGCAGAAAAAGAGTTAAGTGAAATCCAGTGATAACTTTCCTAACATTTTCCTAGCAGGATAACAAAGTCACATTTCAGTACTTCAAGCCCTCTTGTTCATTAACAGCAAAGGAAGCATGGAGCTTAGTTGATCAGGAAAAGTGTTGTTTGGCTGTTTTGGCTTGTTTATTTGTTTGCTATTTTTAAATCTAATAGATATTCCATCCTAATCAGAAAACTTGTCTTAGTGACTTTTTTCTAGAATAATTCATTTTTATTGAGAAACTTAGTAATTCAGAATTTCAGAAAATTTTAGAAGTTTCTCTTGCTATGAATTTTGATATAGTATTAGCTTGTATTTGAGTAACTGTCAGCATTTTATGAATCACAGACTGCATCTATATTATGAAGTTATTTCACTGCTTTATTCCAGTTCTTCAGTCTCCTTATCACACCTCAGGGATGTGTATTCCCAAGCTTTTTCCAAGAAGGAACTTATGGGTTTTTTGACAGGGAAGCTAACCAGCTGTACACACCCATACCTACTGAACAGACAATATAGCTAATTTTGTTTCTCCAGCTTGAAAGTGTCTTCCAATACAAAGCTACTTTTCTCCACTCAGTGCCATCCTTCGCAATAGCACATTGCATACTTTCATGCTACTTTTGACAATACACCTGTCAGAGTTTGAGCAACATGTAAGAAAACAATCTGGAGAGTTGCAGAAGCTTTCTCATTAGTCCTTTTTGTCTCAGGTATCAGCACACAAAAGCTGGTAGGGATCGACTACCTCTAGGGACCTTGTGCTGTTTCAAAGTCTTGCTGTCGGGATGATTCCCAGCAGTATTACAAAGAGGTCACTTGCCATATCTGCCATATGGTCAACACTTTGCAGATGGTTACTGTCACTCTCAAATTCTTTTTATGAGCACAGGGGAACACAGACTGTGTGCAGAGCCAAGAATTTATCGTTAATACAGTTAATATCTTAACAGTGTAAGTAATGTACAGCAAGCAGTGCTTATTAGTCCAGTTAAATTAATTCAAACACTGATAGTTAAAATTATGTAACCAGTAGAGAGAATTATCCATAATAATGCATTTAAAAATGTTCTTTTCCAATAATATTTAGATCTTTCCTACTGTTTCTTGGATATTGTATTCACTCTCACAATGTTCCTCTAGTCTGAGATTTAATGGTGCTAGCTGGTCTTCCTCAAAAAGACTTCACAAAGAGGGTGGTTGAGTTACGACAAATCATCCTTATTTCTTCCTCTAGGAAGATTACCATGTTCATAGTGGAGTGCTTCCAACAGGAATTTGCCTGTTTTGTCATGAAGTTGTACAAGACACAAGCATGTTGTGAGCCAGAGAGGCTAAATGCCAAAGGATTTAAAGCTCATTTTTTATTTAAGTATGTGTTGATGTGCACTACAAGTTACGTCTGCCAATCTGTAAGTCAGCCCTCATCTGCGATAGAGAAAACTGAGCTCAGTCCCTGGGACATGCAAAAATTACCTCACAGACATGGTCAATAAGTACTCAAAACCAGCTGGACTGAACCCCTGAGTGCCTGGGAAGGTTGCTACATTGAGATTCTCCATTTAGTAATTGAAAATGGAACCTCATGTAATTTATTTTGGAAGGTCTCACAAACAGCTAGAAAGAATCAAAACATTAAAATTACATAATGATTAGTCCAATATGAATTAAGATTGCTAGACATAAAGGACCAATTACATTTGAAAAAAAAAATAGACGTCAGGACTTTTTAATCTTCAAAATCTTCCTAGTCAAAAGGAAAGCAAACTAATGGCAACAAATGGGCATTATCCTTAACACGTTAGCATTAGGCTTTCCTTTATAGTCATACATTTACTAGAATTTGTTTTGGAATTCAAAAAATCTCCAAAGAAAAATCAGCTTGAAAATTCTCAAAAAAATCACAAATCAGATAAGCAGTGTCTGAATTTGAAAGCAGAATACATGCGGAGAACAGTAAAGGAGAAACAGAAGAACCTTAGTAGACTATAAAAAAATTAGACAAAAAGTCTTGAATAAACAATATAATGCCTTTTGAATAAATAACAGTAGCATGTATTTCTGTTGATATGAGTGTAAACCAAAGTGTTTTGTTTCTTTTTAAAATTTATTTATTTTCAGAACTCAGGTAGCATATCTGTAGACATCTTGATAATAAATCTTTCTGATAGGAAGTCTCCACCTTTTGACAACCCTTTAGATAGGGTTGCAGCACTTTGGCAACAACAGGGTAAGCCAGATCCAAGCATCTGTAGATGCTCCAGATGGTTTTCAGTTAATGGTGGTGTGAGGAACTGACTTCCGAGCGTCGCCCCTGTGGTTCTTTCACTCTGAAGTCATAAAAGTGTCCCGACAACAGCAGGCAGCTCCCACCATGCTGCGCATGAAGAGAGCAACCACAGAAGGTGCCCTAAATATTCAGTGTCTTGAGCAGCACTTAGGGTATGAAGTAATTCATACTACTTCATATTACTCTATCATAATAAAGTAATAATGACCCTGAAAGACACTTTAAGAAAATGAATCTGAACAACCTATGATGCTCATAAATGTAAACAGAAAGATATATACTAATAGTTTAAGACAACTTAGGGACTTTGGTGTATAATATAGGCTTGCTTTTCTTCAGAAAACTCTGTGGGACAGTGCTCATTATTACTACCAAGAGTAAATGCATGACACCAAAAGAGGCCATCTGTTGAGTTGGATAATCAGCAAAAAAACCCCAAAACAAACCTGTCATAAAATTGTCATATAAGCTCCCCTTCAGAGTTCTTCTCACAATGACCATGTTGTGTCCAACTCAGAATAGTCAACTTTACTTTTAGGGGTATAACTTTGTAAATAAGTGAGACTTCCCACACAATTTAAAGGAACTTTAGGAGTATTGCTGATAACTCCAGAAAATAACAGCGCTGAACACATATCTGGTTGATGCTTCCAAATAGCTCTCTTTTTTAAATAAAGCAGGAAAATTTTTAGGCCTATATAATTATTTTAAATTTTTATAAATAAAAAACTTAGATGTCATTATGCTAATTACAGGAGTTAAAATTAACTAAACATCTGCCCACACTGCAGTATGGTCTTGATTAAGGAAAGATTGCACTAAGAGGAATGTCTATGCTGCAGATATTGGTGTGTTGCTCAAACATCTGAGGCAAGTTCATGAACAGAAAACATTCCAGTCAGTCTAACCACATAGACAAAGAGCTCTGCAAGGCTTAGTTTACCCAGCTAACCAGTCAATGCTGTAAAGGTTAACATGCCTCTAGTACTCAAATTAGAACATAAAAATCTTGGTCAGCATTTGTGAACTACACTGCAATCTGCAAAAATCATATAACCTGAGAAGAAATGGCCACTGTAGATTCTAATAGGATTTTATTTTTCATAGTTTTTAAAATTGACTTTGCTACATTTTAGACCAAGTTTTTTGCAGTGATGAGAGAAGTGTGGGTTTCTTTGCAGACATGAGTAGGAAGGATACACTAGCAGGTGTATACCATAAATTATCAGTTGACAGGGAGGAATCTTTTTGCTGTTCTCACGCACCTCTTCCTACTTGTTTTTTGCTGTTTGACTCACACTCATTGTCACAAGAACACTTGGTACAAAAAGAAGGTTTTGTTCATATGATATTGCCCATGTAAGGGAATTTTTTTCTAGTCATCGCATAGATATTTTTGTCACCTGGAGAGATCAGTAGAAAAGTTGCTGTTTAACAGTCATTGTAAGTGAACTATTGCAAATCACAAAAGACAACTCAACTATTTATGGTTTTTGGCAAAAGGACTCTTCTTAATCATATCTTCAAATCAATTTGGATAATGATAATCTGTATGACAATAAAAATTAAAATAATTTTCTTTACTTCAGCCCACTATTATTTGTTTTAATATGATTTAAAAAAGTTAAGAACTCAGCTCTACATGACAGCTAGTTATATAAAGATTTTCAGAAGCAAGATGATACAGAACCTTTAATATACATTAAAATTGTTTCTTTCTTCCCCTAGATTTTACGGTCTCTTACTCACAACAGGATTACAGTTATAATCACTGAAACATTTTATTCCTTCTTAATATTGGGTTTGCATGCCTTGATAGTCCGACTTTAAAAGCCACAGCACAGATTGCCCTCATATAAATAAAAAACCATAGCCACAGAAAATTTACTTCCTTCTCTTTATCATTTCACTTTGTTATCAAAAAACGTTTTTACATCAACAATTCTATGTCAAACTACCATGACTGGGGAATTAAAAGTTAATCACTACAAAGTCCTGCAACTGTTGATTTTAAATGGAATTTAATGGACCTCTATCATCAAGGGTTCATTTTCTGGCATGGTATGTAAACTTAAAACAAATATATAATAAGCATTTCTTATACTGAATTTTATAGTTATGCCAAAGTGATTGATACAAAGCCAAAAATTATATCAACTTTTGTTGGTACTGTAAAAATATTAAAACACTTTAAAAAAAGTGAACAAAATTTTTATGATTAATTGGCTTTTCATTAAAAAAATGAGGGTCTATAAATATCTTAGAATTTGTTCTAATTAGTGATTATTTCCTCTAAAAAATTTCTTAGCAACCATGGATGTGCATTTTTTAATTATAAAAATATTTTATTATGCATCATACAGGAAATAAAAAGGAGAAAAAGAAAAGCTCTTTAATATGTTGAATTTATAAAAACCTCATGTTTCTGGTGGTTATACTTTTTACATGTAAATAAGAATAAAATGCATAGCCCAGAAAGTGTCCTTTTTGCCATTCCCAGTAAAAAGCCGTGGGAAGGTTCTAGCGAACAGAGGTGATCACTGCCCAACAAAATAAAACCTCATGGGGCTGGAACTGGGGAGGCTGCAGGGCCACACTCACACTCAGCTTGCAGCAGCCAGAAGGCACCAGCCCATGGGGAGGTAACATACAAATTAAACCAAGCAGATCCCAGTAATAAGGAATAGATGATCCCCACAATGAATATCATATTTGTGCCTCAGGAAAAGACCCTTACTTTATCTCTTCTGTGAGTCTTGCTCATCACAAAGAGTTTCTGTAGATCAAATACAACTCACCACAATGCTTATGATACATTACCATTTTAAAATGTGCTTCTCTGAAAATTATATTATGTTGATACCTTGCTTATATTATCCTTGATACTAGATGAGGCAACATTTGCTCAGTTTCAGTTGAAAGAAAATTCCTCCAGCCTTGCAAAGTCATCCTGGAATTCAAGAGTTAATTTACATCTGTATATATCTAATGTTAAAGTGAAAATTGAGGCCACAATTTGTGTTGAAATTAAAACTTATTTAGTGGCTCTGATGATGAAGTACAAGCCTCATTAGAATTTAACTTACTCCCTCAGATTTCTATCAGATCTTGAAGATAATGTAGACTTTTTTTTCCCTCTAAGAAATAAGCAGCTATGACTGCAAAATACATATATAAAGCATATCCTTTCAGTGAGAAATCAAACCATACAAGTAATTGTTTTGTTAAATTATTCACATAGTAACAAGTCCTTTTTGTCTCTACTCATAATTCCCAAATATTAAAATTAATTCTTTGAACTGGTACTCAAAAATATGAAATGAATTCTAAATCGGGGTTAAAGCAATTAATTAAATTAAGTGACTGTATCCTTGAATAATACAAATCTATAGCACTTGTATTTGGTCAACACATTAATTGATCTGAATTTGCTTTTACCTTGTTGCTTCAATTAGATGAACAGCACTGTACCGTAACTTAATAAAAAATATTCCAAAAAAGTGAAGGAATCAAATGTATTAATTTTATTTGCATAATGTTATCAGTGGAATAACCTGGTAGTGCAAAACTCTGAAGAAAACAGGTCCATCACAATTATGTAAATTATCCCATCGTGCAAATGGCCTTTTCTTGTTTGACAAATTGAGAAAGGAAGAGAATAAATTAAAATTACATTTAATTTCTAGCTCCTTGATCACAGTTTGATGGTCATTTATACTTAAATTTGTTGTAAAAAATTTATTTTAAAGGTACAAAGTGCAGGAATATTTTCTTTTTTCTGGAAGTGAAGGTTTTATACTGTTTTCTTTTATACCAATGAAGTTACAATTATGTCTTGAAGAATGGATTTAAATTATAACAGTTTGCCAAGATTCAGAGGTTCAAATCTCAATTCTACCTTTTGCATACATTAAGTGAACTACTTTTTGGCTCTAACTCTTGAATTCACTTTACAAATGAATCAATGTCTGACCATACATAACTGAAGAAAAGAAACATACCAGACATATTTAAAACAGTGAAACTCTGAAGCCTTCAAAGTCTGCATTTCAGTCCCCAGCTAAATATGCAAAATGCTGACTACCTTTTGTTTCAATGGCAGCTGTTAGAATCAATTCAGGAAGATGCATGCTCAGAGGAATTCAGTGAACCATGGAAAAATTTATTCCTGGTTTTAATAGGCACTGGGTTCAGTTTCTTATGGAGCATTTCACAGATTTATTTTGAACATGCATAGTTAAATGAAGAACAGAACAGAGAATGCAGTAATATTCCTTTCTGATTTAAATCCTGTGCTTTTCATTATGGTTAACTCTCTGTTGTCTTACTTTTTTCAACAGACTGCAAATATTATTTTTAAATTTTCTAACTAAATGATGATTGATTAAATGATCTTTGGTTAATACTATATACAATTAATTTCTATTATGCTTGTCACTGATTGTGTTAGACCAATATCAATAATTGTAGTGTATCACAACAGAAAAGTGGTGATTCATTCTTTGTTGATAGTATAAAAGTATTTTACTCTCTTCTCCAGAGATGTGCCCAGAAATTATGAAAAACCTTATTTTGCAACTTAGTCTATTATACATGTTGTCTGATGACAATGTTATGCCTAATAGACCCGTTGGGGGACCAAATTAGGCAACATTAGACCCAATATCATCCACTGGAGTGAGTCGAGAGGAGGGTCATGAAGATGATCAGAGGGCTGGAGCACCCCTCTTATGAAGACAGGTTAGAGAGCTGACAGTGTTCTGCCTGGAGAAGAGAAGGCTCTGGGCAGCATTTAGAGCACCTTCCAGTAGCTGGAGGGAGGCTACCAGAGAAATGGACAAGGACATTTAACCGGGGCATGTAGTGATAGGACAAGGGGTAATTGCTACATACGGAAAGACAATGCCTTTAGTAACAGGTTTTAACTTTTTGTCAACCCAGGGAACTGGACTAGCTCATGATTGTAGGTCCCTTCCAACTGAATAGAACTTCATCTGTATGGAAATATGGTCATTTGTAGCAGTTTTTCTCTTCAAATACATCTAAAATAACAGCAGAAAGGAAATTTGTACATGGTGCAGTTTGGGGAAGTACCATTGTCTTGGTTAGAAAGGACAGGTGTCTGCTAGGGAGGGCAAGACCTCCCTTTGGAATGGAGAATTCAAACTCCCTCCCTCTGAATTATTAAAACTTTGCTATTAAGTTGGCTCTCAGGCAAAGATGTGGGGATAGGAATAACAGCTCTTTACTAGTATGTATAATGAAGCAAACAAACAACAACAACTACAGCATTAATGATAAACAAAACCAGGAACCTCGAGGGGGCTTCTGTTTCACAAAGCCCGGGGCAGTCTGATCTCTTGGGATTCCAAGAGCACCAAGATGGAACGGTGGAAGATCCCGGGCTGGTGGGTGGGATGTACCAAAGCTCCACGGTGGTAGCTGGAAGGGCAGAGATGTCCTGGCAGGGCCGGGCAGTGCAGGGACACAGCGTATCCAAAGCGGTGCCGAAGGAAAGCGGCGGCGGTGGGATAGGTCTGGCCCAGCCCAGCAGTGCAGGAGGAGGCGAGCTCAGAGTTCCTGGGCACACGAGGAGATGATGGGAGATTTCCTCAGGAACGGACCCCGTGGGACAGTGAAAAACTCCTCCCGCAGCAAGAGCGGCCTGACCCTTCTCTCTCCGATGCTGAGAGCAAGAGAGCGAAGCTGTCCCCACGCCTGCCCTTTACCTCCCAAAACCTTATGGTATCTTTTTCCCTTGGAGAGAAAAACTCTCAGAGACCACAAAAGGGTGTAGCCCAGTACTGCACTCTCCTTTGGCCACTTCTATTCCAGTCAAGTACCCATAAGCACCCAGCAATTAGTCTCCTAGCAACTTTATGGAAAAATAATCTATAAGGAAACAAAACAAATCTAACCCCCAACAACCAGTATGCCAGAATTTCTGATTTTCTCATTGTATAGGCTTACTGCTCTTGAACACAAAGATTTTATGGAAATGGTATTACAAAATAGTTGCTGATATTCCATCAAAACTGGTATTAAAATAAAATTAAATTTCAGCATTTCCCTTCTAACTTTAAAAAATTTTGTTTAGACCCATTTATGTATTAAGCATTCAGCTTCAACACTGTTCAATATTTCTAAATGTTTATAAAAGTAAAAATATATGTTAAAACATTCAGAAGACTTTTTGCCAAAATGCTAAAATTTTTAGGCATATCTAAAAAAGGAGGGCAGAATGTTACCAAAGTATAGGAATCTTAAACTTACTAATGATTAAAAATGAGCAAATGAAATTGCTTGCATAAAAGCTCTTCAAAAATGTCCTGCAGTAACTGATATTATGATGTCTTCAGTCAACTTCTAGGCAAAGTTAAGGCAACATATTTAAATTGTGTTAGAAAAGAAGGACAATCCATGTGCTTATATTTAGCAACAGAGTTACAAAACAATCTGTACATTTCAAGGTATTTAACTATTAATTTTATTACCTATCCAGCTTTCGAAGTGTTTAGCACTTTTAAGTAGGTCAGTTCCTTCTTTATTCCAGAGATGTAAGCTAAAGCCAAGAGGCATGCTTATGAAAGCATTTGCTATACTACTAATCTTTCTTGTTAAAGCTGGATTGCCAGAGCATTTTTCCATTTTTTAATGAACCCCTCAAAACACACAAGCGGTAAATCGGATATCAGTTCTTGACAACAGCAATTTAGGTATGACCATTATATTTGCACAGTGTCTTAAAAAAAAGATTCAAGTATGTCTCTAAGGCACCAAATCTGCATAATACACCTACCACACACACCAGCAGTAATTGGATATATTACTATAAACAGTATGTTAAACCCCTTGTATATTACTTTTAAACTTTGATTGATTGTCTCTGTTTTACTCATGCCCTTGTATATATCTTTTGAGAGCTATACTAGACCCTACATAGAATTAAAAGCTCCTTGCTCACAATAGATTCCTAATACCTTACAATATTTTTAGAAAATAGATTTAATTTTTAATAAGCATCTATTATTCTTAAGTAATACTTTTTAAAATCAGAGCTTAGATCATTAGAATATCTGGTTAGCAATCAGAAAGAAATTGGTCACAAAAGAACAGTGTTAGACTAATTTTTCTTTCTGGTTTCTTACTGTATATTCATTTATTAAAATTTTTCATGCAAAAAGAATTTAAAATTAAAGAGTGTAGGTTTGATAATGGAAACATATAAGAGATACTATAAATATATTTAAATATGGATGTTGTTTTGTTTGGTGCTTTCACTTAGGTTTGTTTTGGTTTGGTTTTGGTTTTGGTTGGGTTTTTTTGTTTTATTTTGTAAACAGTGTTGCATTTTTCTGATATTCTGAGGGGGTTTTACTGAGTCTGAGTGGAATGGAGTTATTTTTTTCATAGTAAACCATATGATGTTATGTTTTAATTTAGATTTGTGACCAAAGCAGTGTTGATAACATACCAGTGCTTTAGCTACTGCTGGATCGGTACATGATTCTGTTTCTCACTCTCCCTCCGTTAGTAAGTATTGGGGATGCACCAGAAGTTGGGAGGAGAGACGGCCATGAAAGTTTACCCCAAGTGACCAAAGCGTTGCATCAGGGTATGTGTCATCATATTCAGGGATAAGAAAGAAGAGCAGGTGGGGTTTGGGTAGGCACTCACTGCTCAGAGACTCTCTGGGCATTTATCACATTATGGGAGGCAGTGAGTGACTGCCTTTAAATCATTTATGCTTTTGTAGGGGTTTCAGATAGTTTTCTCCTCTCTCTTTCGTCTTTTTTTAACTGTTTAAACTATCTCATTCAGAACTTGTTTTTACACTTCCTGATTCTGGAGTTGGAGTGGTTGTGCACTCAGGTGGAGTGGCTAATTACTCAAAACTGCAGATGGGCTTCTAAAAACAGTGTAAAAATTTGAATATATTCAGTACTGCTCATAATTATTTAAGAATAAAATGAAAAAAAACCCCTCAGTGACAGTAAATTAATTTCCCTCTTCATATGTTCATTAAGAACATAAGTAATGTTCAAACTTGAAGAAAGCTAGGAAACTCTCAAAGCAAGAATAAAGATGCTGTTTTCAAGCAGAAAGACATCTTCACAGACTTAACTGAGAAATATGAACCTTGAAAAATTCAAATTATGTTTGAAACTATAAAATGTAGAATAGTAACAATAATATTAAAATTTCTAGTTAAAACATGTGAATCCATGATATATAAAAACTTCCATACTAATGCATCAAACATCCCATGAGATGATTTTTATAGCTTTTCTCCCTTCTGAAGATAAAATCAAGCTAAGCAAAATTTCAATGATTTCATTTGAAAGATTTCATTCACTTCTCTGACTCAGTCCCAAAAGCAAGGTTAAAAAGAAAAAAGAAAGAAAAATGCAGAAAGAATGTGCTACTTTGTTTGCATTTTAATCTACTAGTTATTAATCTTAGCACAAAAGCCTTTGAAACAGAATTTTATTATTTTTATTTAAGCAGTTTCTTCTCAATTAAAAAAAAAAGTATTCCTGGGAATTATATTAATTATTAACCTTTGGTGGGGTTAATTTTTATATTATATCTGTCTGTGTAAGAGGAAATGTTATCTGTCTCCACTGTAGCTGAAACTATACTGACATTGTGTGCTACAAATTAAAGCTTAATATTGTTGGCTGCTGAAAACTGATGAGGAAAGTGTGGGATCAATGTTTTAAACTGTTCCTTAATTCAAGGGAACCAGGAAACTGAATGCAGCTATATCCTCTTCTTGCTTTGAGATTAAATTAGGCCGTTCAGATGAGAGTTAAATCCCTGCCAGAATCTGGAGCAACCTCTTGTTCATGCCTCAGGCTGGTTTCTATCCTCTTCATTTATCCTAGTGTGGCTTGCTTTCTATGCCACTTTATTTCTTTGATACTTCCTACACAGTTATTTAGAAACTCTTTCTTGAAGCACTGTGCAATTCATTACTTTTATATAACTATCTATTCCTATTTCTCTTTATATTTTTCTAAACATTCCCCTTGCGATTCTTAAAAAAATCCTGCTACTACAACGTCCTTGTTGAAGCATCAATGATAGCCCAAAAATGTCTATACAGAGGAAAGAAAATTAAAAAAAAAACCCACAGAAAACAAAACAATAACAAAAACCCCCACAATCAAATAACTCAACTTACTGCTCTAAGTCCCCACAGGACAATAGTAATAATACATACATTCTTTGATAATATTATTAATATAATCCGTTTATAACTGTACTTTTTTTAAACATGTGTTCTAGTAAAAATATTCTCATTCTTTCTCTTCCAATTCTTTCTTTCCAAACACAATGCACTTGAAGTACTCCTTGAAAATTGTCTTCAAAACCTGACAGATTTGCATCATGGTGGGAATAAATTCTGCAAGGAGAATGGTTTGACCTGAGTTATCTGAAAACAAAACAACTACAATCCTGTCTTGATAT
>WBMY01000388.1:0-120347 GCA_013397315.1 Donacobius atricapilla
CGCCCCGCAGGCCCGGGGCCGCGGCGTGCCGGGCCCTGCAGTCCCGCTGGCCTCTGCCGAGGCCTAAGGGGAGGGCTCTTGCAGCTCCTTGCATCATGCAAACAGCGCCATCGCCTTACGATGATGTGTCCTTCTCAGAGAAGGAGGGTATAAATAGCAGCAGAGCATATCAGGCACAACGCGCTTAGATGTTAAACTGCTGGATAAAATCTGCCTGAACCTTGGCAGAAGGAATAAGGATTCAGTTAGGAGAGCCACGTGTGGCAGTTCTCCTTTGAACATCCTGTTTCTGATGTTTCTGTTCACATTAAAGTGAAGACAAAGGCATATAAATAAAAGCAATAGTATAAAAATGGGTATTGCAGGAAGCGGGAGACAAAGCAAAGAGCCTTAACAACAAGATGCTTGTTGCATCATGTGCTGGCGAAATATATCAGTTTACTTAAGGGATTACCTGGTTGAGTGGAAATCAGTCATCTGTATTTTTCTAACCTAGACCAAAGGTTATTTCCTTCTAGTTTTCATTCAGTGTAAAATGAAACAGTGATTTCCTTGAGTTAAGCATAGGCCTGTGCAGTAGCACTTAACAAGGAGCTGCGCTGGCATTGCAGCCTACAGAATGTGAGAAGTTGATTGAGTTTGGTGGAACTAAGTTTAAAGAATTTCCTTCTTGTTAAGGTCAGCTGTGGCAGCTAACCTGAGAGTACCAAAGAACTTTTGTAAATAAAAAGTTGGCTGTAATTCTAGCTCCATCTTAAGTCTTACCATGACTGATTCTAAAGTTGAACACTCTTCTAAGCCTTAGAAGGTCTCAGGCAATCACCAGAGGCCCTCCTACAAAAATGAGGAGATGATGGTTGTCAGATGAGAGCCCTTAGACACTTAGGAGCTGAGTTCCAAAGTCCCAGATTCCCCATGAGATTACTTATTCCTTTCCAGGAAACCTTGCCTGATACTTTCTGCTCTGCTTTGTGCTCTGGTGGGTCACCTGCTGCTGGCATTTGGAGCTTGGGAGGTCACAGTATGAATCTCCAAATTTTTCATCAGTGTTATACAAGTAGTTTCAGATCTTCAAGGAAGAATCCCAGTTCTGCTGCAGCAGGACAGAACCATGAGGCTCTCATTTTTTGAACCCTCTGGTGGCTGTTTCTCTCCACTAGAGATATTTGGGTCATTAGAACTAATTCCTGTACTGCACATAGAGCCATGCTGATGGTCATCTTTGTTTCCTTTCCCAACAGAGCAGTGAGCCTAACACCTTCCATTAGTTCCCAAGCATCTTGAAATAGTTGATATCAGAACTTTTTTTCCGGCCTCAAAAGGCAAATGTGGGTGCTTTATTTGGCAGCTCTCCCACAATATCAGGATATATACTTCCTTGCATCTTTCTGCAGGGGTCACATATCACCTTTCATATTAAAAACCAGTATGAAATTTCTTTTAGTATTCAAATGTTGGCATTCTCTTCCCGGAGAAAACCACATTTTTTAATGCAGTACTTTATTGCCTATATCAGCCAGGTTTGTCAAAGATTTCAGATCTCCTTGACCCTTTCTGTGCTTTACTTAATTAAGTCAAAAGAATAATAACAGGTTGTTCTTGCCTGGGTGTTTGTTTGTTTGGCGGGGTTGTGGTTTTTTTGTAGTGGTACATATCTGTACTAAAGGGTTATTTTTTAAAAATTCTGAGCGCTGCATCAAGCACTTTAAATGCTGACTTCCTTTTGCACCCCCCCACAGTAGAAAGGGTTTGTAATCTGTGTAGGGGAGGTAAACACAGGGAAAGAAGGCATAACAGTTTTAATAAGGAGGTTAAAATATCCAAAGGATAATTTGATAATGTATCTGATGTTGAGTTACTTGTGTTGTTCTCAATTTAAATCATAATTTATAATGAGAACGCTACAGCTTAAGGAGATGTGGTATGAATGTAGCCTAGGAACTTTCAACCACATGTCCAGCTTTCTTTTTATAGAGTCATTCAGAAAGCAGTGCTGTTCTCTATAAAATTGCAGTACTCTTATCTTGCAGCCCTTTTTGATTGATGCTCCTAAAGCCTTAGGCATTTATTGTCATTAGGTGCGATATTTTAAATAGAAGCACTGCATTTGCATGGTCAGTAAAGATTGTGTATTTTCTGTGTGAACAGGGTTATTGGCCTTTTGCCCTGCAAGCTTCAGTTTGCATAAATAGCATACCTTGCTGTAAGTTCCATCTTTGCCTAACTAATGAACCCTGGGTAACGTTGAGCACAGCTCGTGCTCCCTGACCTCGGCTCGCCGGCGTTCCTGTGAGGAGCAGCACGTTCCATAAATACAGGATGTTTGACAAGCTGCTTCAGGCTGATTAGCTGTCTCAAAACTGCAACAGGGGTTAAGAGTGAATTAATACTTTGAAGGCCTATGAGCAAAAACTTCAATGAGTGCTGCTAATTAAGGCATTCCTCCCCAGTGGTCTCTGTGCGATTACTAACTTGCGTGTGAAGAAACTGAGAGACAGAAGAATTGTGATTTATCCCAGGCCATGTGACACGATGCCTGCAGAAATAGGATTAGTGCCTTGCCCTGCCCCACTTCAGACGCTGTGCAAGTGCATTGTGTTCCTAGAAACAATTGTATTTTGAAAAACAAACAGTACCAATGTGAAAGCTAAGTATTTATTATCAGAGCTTTCAAGAGAAGTGAACAGAGGATTTTGGGCTGTTTCTTGACAAAAATGTGTCTTTTCAATTGGTTGCAGTTAAATTTTGTAGCTGTATAGTTTTACTGCAAGTACTATTCGTTGAAAATAAAGAAGTAGTGTAGCCTGTTCCAGCAGTGGTTTATTATATAGATTTCTGCTGAAATACCACTGAAATACTGTTCTGAGAATTTCAGGCTCAAGAAGACAATTTGGCTTGCTTTTGACTGTGGGCTCGACATTTCTGAGTCTGAATTTTTAGCTTACTAACCATTGCTAGCTCCTTTCCCAGGGGAAAGCTGTCAACAGTTTTCTCTCTTCAAAACATCTCTCTCTGTTTCTCAAAACAGGTTAAGTAAGCAGTGTTCCTTTTCCCATAACAACTGTCCCCAGGTGTTGTTTCCTATTACTTAACCAATGGAGAGAAGTGTCAGTCCCATGGACCAATAATGTACCTTTTTAGAGCAGCATGTTCTAAAAGAAACTGTTGGAATTGCAGATAAAGCCTTCTTTCTCTTCTGACAACTATATGGAGTCAGTCTATTTTCCTGTCCTACCATGACATTTGACCAGTGCTGATAGCCGAAGATCCATTATTTCTGAAGCAGAGACCTCCATGTCTGATGGTTAGCTTGGCATAGAACACAGTCAGTATGGTGTTGGGCTGTTCCAGGTTTGTTGTTGTTGTTTGTTTTGCTTTTTTAAATTAAGCTAGCAAAATTGTACAACTTGTACTGAGTTCTAATTATGAGCTTTCTTCGTTTTTTAATTTTTTTGATCTTTGCACTGACCAGATAAACTATCAATGTGCATTTATACCCCACACTCACATCCCAAAGATTTTAGCATGTTCAGATTTTGACAGGTAGAAGGCTTTGGTGCTTATCATTTCTTAAGAGGTGGCTTCTAATGGCAAAAGTATTTTGAAATCTAAACAGAAAGTTGGAGGAAGACTTCATTCCCATACCTGTGCTATGTTTCAGATTGCCATATGCAATGGACACTGATCTCAGTTCCCAGGACAGGAAGGACCTGGACAAGTTCATCAAATTTTTTGCTTTAAAGGTAATTTTTCTCCTTCGGACAAATGCCTCTTCTTCCCTGTTTAAAAACCCCCAAAAAACAAACAATGTGCTTGGTGTGGCTAGAGTAACAGGATTGAGGTTTGGGTTTATTGTTTTTTTGTTTTCTTTTGTTTTGCTGAAGAACAAAGCAAGAAAAACTAATGTCAAATTTAGGAGATTCGTGCGAGCAACTAGAAAACCATCTTTCCCCCTTTTTTCTACCCTCAAATCCTCTTCCATCCTCTAGAAGCATCCTGCTTTAGAATCAGTTGTAGGCACGTCACACCTCTGTCAGCTTTGGGTTTCTAGCAGCATGTCTAACCACCCAGCTGTTGGGTAGTTTATTCTCCTGGCCCCCAGTCTTTCAGCCTATCTAAATTTTTATATTGCAAACAAAACCAATAATACCAGAATGTTCTTTTGAGTGATGTTGGTATTTAATTATAAAATTTGGCCTCACTTCATGCATAGGTGCAAGTAGATAACCTGACAATGGCTTTGGTATAATGTATAGATTCATTTGGCTTTAGTTTAATTATCCAGGCTTGGAATACTTTTGTAATTTTTTCTGAATTTTCTATTGAAAACTGAAAATCTTGATTGCTAAATTGATTTAGTCTCTTAATGTTTTTTCAGAGAAATGTCAACCTAAACTTATTTTCTTTCTGAAAAACATTTGTCTGTTAAATGTAATAATTTAAATTGATTAGAACTGAAGATCAGTGTAGCAAACTACTTCTCTACATCCTGGTCAGCCCTTCCATTTTTTTCACTTGTAGCTTGTGTAGCTCAAGCTCTGAACTGAGGGCTGTGCTGAGCCCAAAACATTACTGTATATCCTTTTCTTTCTATTCCAGACAGTACAAGTAATTGTCCAGGCCCGACTTGGAGAGAAAATCTGTACCCGCTCATCATCCTCCCCCACAGGTTCTGACTGGGTAAGGTCATATTTTTTAAAGCAACTCCATAACTCTGTGTGTGTGCTGAGAACACCATGTGATTATTACAGTCTTGTGCAGACAATAATAGTTATGCAGAGCATAGGTACTATATTTAGTGATGTTCACTGGTGATGTTGCGGGCAGGTTTGGTGGTTGTTGTTCATGTGCAGCAAATCACTCTGGACTCTTACAGGCTGATGAGGAGTAAGAGAAATGATGCCTCTCAGCAACTCCTGCCAGCTAAGGCACGTTCCCAAGCTCTGCTTGGGGCTGGGGTGATGAGTTCTTATCTGTCAGAAGTTTGCTACTCTGCAAATCAGGACTTTTTAATAATGAGCTTTATTAAAATTGAAAAGATTCAAGATACTCTGTGGGTAAAGATAAGACGGAAGTGAGGGAAAAGGGGCAAATTTTTTATAGCAGGATCAAGAAAAACATTTGAATTAGCAGCCAGGGGAATCTATGTAAATATGAAAAGCTTGAACCCAACTGGGAATTTCCTGTTTCATAAATATTTCAGTGGACACTGACCTAGTATGTTATATATGGGTCTGTGAACCTGTCTGAAATGTACCATCAGGCAGATTTTCAAAGAAATAAAAAATCTGGAACCATCTCTTTGA
Source organism: Donacobius atricapilla (assembly GCA_013397315.1). Classification (NCBI taxonomy): domain Eukaryota; kingdom Metazoa; phylum Chordata; class Aves; order Passeriformes; family Mimidae; genus Donacobius; species Donacobius atricapilla. The sequence continues at coordinate 5,307 of WBMY01000388.1, forward strand.
TTCTGCAGTTCAATTTGGCAATCAAAGATATACCAGAGGTTACTCATGAAGCAAAGAAAGCCCTGGCAGGACAGCTGCCTGCTGTTGGACGATCTATGTGCGTGGAGATTTCTCTCAAAACCTCAGAGGTGAGTCAAAACAGATGCCCTTTTTTTTGTTTGTGGGCTTTTTTTTGCCTACATCTTCAGTCAACTGCCAGAGCTCCGGCCCTTTAATCCAGGAAAACGTGAGAGTATCTAAATATTATTAAGTAAGGTGATATGCTAATGAAAAGAAATGTATTGTTTAACAGAAGCAATTAACTGCAGAAATCTGAGGCCAAACACACAAATGACACAGCAGCAAAATCTAATATTTTAAGAACTAATTTTAAGAAAATTAGATTCTTAAATTCTTAAAATTTAAGATAATAATTTCTTAGACTGTGAAGAACTTAGGCATTCTGAAGAAGGAATTCCCTTGGGTGATAAAATTGTGCAGGGACACTTCCAGTGCACCTTTTTCTATCATTTAGCATCACAAGAAAGTGGGAGCCAGGAGACAAATCGCAGAGGTGTGGCCATTGCTGATCACTAATGAGATTTGAAAAGGTTTGTGTTCTGAAATGAGCCTTTGCCATCTTTTCTCTGATCCAGGGGGACTCCATGGAGCTGGAAATTTGGTGTCTAGAAATGAATGAAAAGTAAGTGCATTCTTCACACATTCTTTGTGTTTGTAGTTTTTAGCCGATGAAATGGGTGCCTGTGGTTAATCCATGGTGATCAATGAGCACACACTGGCTGTGTGGCCAGGGGCACTTCAGAGGGAGCTCCTCTCTTTGTCTAGAGCAGCAGTCAAAGTGTTTTAACACCAGTGTCAAGAAAGTAAACTGTGGGCTCAATATTTCTGAGCCTGAGAGAATTTTAGCTTGCTAATCATTGCTACCTCTTTTCCCAAGGGAAAGTTGTTAACAGTTTCCTTTTTTTTTAAAACCCCTCTCTCTGTTTCTCAAAACTGGTTAAGTAAACAGTGTTCCCTTTCCCATCACAGCTGTCCATAGGTGTTGTTTCCTACTACTTAACCAATGGAGAGAAGTGTCAGTCCCATGGACCAATAATAGACCTTTTTAGTGCAGCATGTTCTAAAAGAAACTGTTGGAATTGTAAATAAAGCCTTCTTTCTCTTCTGACAACTATATGGAGTCAATCTAGTTTGTGTCCTACCATGACAGTAAACTAGTAATTTAATTCCTTCTTCATTCTTCCATTACAACTAGTAGGCTTCCTCAGATACAAGAATTCATAGTCTCGGTAATGACAAATATTTTTAATATTGAAAAGATGTCTCTGTTTAGTAGAAGGCTGCATGGTATTTTTCAGCGATTTCTTCTACAGCAGGTGATTAGGTTGAAGCAGGACTCCTGGCTGGTTGGTCAGTACAGGTAGCCACAATGGACCTTTACTTATCATTTTGGCAATAAAATTAAACAACTGGCCCAGACTAATTTTTATTTAAAATAAAATAAACAAAAGCAACTACAAACCAAAACAAACAGGAACCCCAAACCCAGGCAACTTAATTGTGGACAAAAGACTAATTTTTTTTATGTTCTCTAGGTGTGACAAAGAAATCAAAGTTTCATACACTGTATACAACAGGCTGTCTCTGCTGCTGAAGTCTTTGCTTGCTATAACCAGAGTTACTCCAGCCTACAGACTCTCAAGGAAACAAGGCCATGAATATGTAATATTGTACAGGTAAAGCAGAAATTCCCCATTTGAAATGCAAACAGCAGAGACTCTAGACTTGCACAGTGTAGCTGCAAATGTAGTTTAAAATGGATGAGTAATAATAAATTATTTGCATAGAACTACTGCTGATCAGTGACAGAAAAAAACTTTGGTCTATGTGTGACCTTATAGCCTTCACTTGAGCCACTGAAAGAAAAGCCAAGCACAGGCTGTGAAGTGTTTTACTACCATGTTAGGAAGAGTTTAAAACATTCTACATACAATCCCTGGGTAAATTGCTTACTAGCATCCAATTGTTTGGTGTCTGGCCTGTGTTTGATAAATACCTCTCTACATTGCACATAACTGCAATGTGTACTTTAGCAACATAGATACAGACTCCCTCCTGTTACTACATTTTAAAGATGCATCCTTAACTCCACTTCCTGTAGTTCTTGCAGTTTACTCATTCAAATACTGGGTTCGACTCTTTAGCCTGTGAGTCTGACTGGCTTGTGGATCATAGTTATCTTCCTGGGTTTGGCAGTGAGAAAAGTTTTTGACACGTTTGTATAGCTAATTTATATGATTGTAAATCTCGGGTTTGTTATCATTGGCACAACTGAGAACTCAGAAAGAAATTCCAGCCATTTTCTCATTTTTGCTTCCATTGCTGACTTGGCATGTACTTAAGAACAGGTCTCTTTACAGCACAGTTAATCCTTTATGTTGTGTGATGAGCATCAGCTTTTAGACTCAGACTTATCTGTGAAATCTGTATCAATTCACATTTTTGCTCTGAACTGTAGACTTAACCACAGAGGCTTAAAAAACTTAAAGAGAAATTTCTGATTGGACTACCATTTTCTTTTTCTCCTTTTTTTTTACATGACCTGTTTTTTTCTGAAGCAGCTGTAAGGTTTTTTGAGATGGGAATTCAGCCATTTAATTTTTCTTTTCCTGAAGAGGAAGACTAGTTCCAGCCTTTCAACTTCCCAAATTAAATAAGAAACAAGGATATGTATAGCATTATGTCCCAGCTGGATCTAACAGCTTTTCTTTTTCCTTTTCCTTCAGGATATATTTTGGTGAAGTGCAGCTGAGTGGCTTGGGAGAAGGTATGCTTAGACAACACACAAACAAGAGCAGAATTGTTTCATTCTGACTACCTTTTGGTTGCTATTCCCAAGTACCATAAGGAATATTAGTCTGAGGCTTACATGTGCTTTTTATCTGGATCTACCAGTGCAGCCTTGTGTCACAAGGTGACAAGTATAAGGGTGGTACTTGGACAAAGGCTCGGATGAATGTCATTTCGACTCTAGTGATACAGAACTGAAGTAAGAATATGGAATTATATTGATAAGGGGCAGGACTGGTAAAGGAGGTCAAGACCTACTGAGGAACAAGAAGCACTTCAGAACAATATTTTAGACCAAGAAGCCAGGAAGGAACATCATAAGTCTTGGTGGAGCCTACCAGCAAGGCAACCTAGTGCTGCTGTTTTGTTACGGGTTCTATGTGTGTTTTTGAAGTTCAGATCGCAACTGATAATGGAAGCACTACTGAAATAAGATAATGTAACCTCAGAATAAAAAAGTATGATCATAAATGATCAGTGAAACTGATAATTATTCCTTAACTTTACAGGTTTCCAGACAGTCCGTGTTGGGACAGTGGGTACCCCAGTGGGCACCATCACTTTGTCTTGTGCCTACAGAATCAACCTTGCTTTCATGTCAACCAGGTGAGAAACCGTGATCATGCCAGAAACTGTTTTACAATAATTTACTGTTAAACCCCTCATATTCTGAGTCCCCCAGTCTTTCCCTTCCGCTTATCCTTTCCGGCTGAGATTCTCTTTCAAGAACAACGTTCTCTCTCATGCTTAAGCCTTGCAGCAAGGGGAGTATTTGGGTAGCCCTGAGCCAGGCTCTAGAACTCTAAATAGTTGATGCATGCCTGGAATCACAGGACAAAATTATAAAGATGCTCTGGTCCCATTAACAGACACAAAGGTTTTCTGTGAGGGCACCACGAATTGGGAAGAGTAGGGAGAAGAAGCCAATAACACCATTGCTTGTTGCCTTGCAGGCAGTTTGAGAGGACCCCTCCTATCATGGGGATTATAATTGATCACTTTGTGGACCGTCCCTATCCCAGCTCTTCACCCATGCATCCCTGCAATTACAGGTGAGGAAATACTGACTTGAAGTCATGGGCCATGGTAAAGGCATCCATTATGCCCAAATACAGAGCCTTTTCCACTATTTGTTGACAGCATGGGAAGGGACACTGGAGAATTAGTGTCAGTCATACTGGCCTAGTTAAACATGTGATGAAGGGTGACATTTTTCTCCTCACATTGGGATGACTTGAGTACAGCAAGCCCCCAATATTTTTCCAAATTCTTCACAGAAGCACTTGGACACAAAGGATGTTTAATCTTGGCTGCCTTCAGGAATTTGAAAGTGTAGTGGTTAATCCTGATGCAGAGCTACGTGTCTAGACGCATGCATCCCTGGATATTTCCACTGGGGGAAGATCAGTTTAATTTCTCTTTGGAGATGAGAGGTTTGTCTCCTCTGAAATAAATGTGAGGGTATTCAAACTGGGACCAGTGGTGATGTTTGACAATGTATAAACACCAAAGTCAGCAGCACTAGCTGGTATAACAAAAGCATTAGTTAGAAACGCCTGTTACTTTACGTGGGGTAGAAGACAAACACCGAAGGAAAACTGACGTTTTCCTCAGTTCTGGCAAGTAAATGAGAGCCCTTCATAATTCTCCTTTCAATGACACCCAAATACTCTCAGCCTCCCTGCAGTGTTTGTCCCAGTGTGTTTTACTATTTGTTTGTTTTAAGGAATATTTCTGGTTAGAAAACTGTCTTTTCCTGCTGCTTTAGAGCTGGTGAGGACAATGGTGCAGTATACCCCTCAGTAGAAGATTCTCAAGAAGTGTGTGCCACATCTTTTTCCACCTCTCCTCCATCTCAGGTAAGAGAAACCAGGCTCTTTTTACTTCTAGGCAGAACAATTGCTGTAACAATAGTTTGCATATTCCTACATCAGCTATTGAGCAAACAGAAAGCTTCCCACTGCTAATTAAAATTTAATGTGTGGGTTTTTGAGTAAAATCTACTGAAATTAGATACTAATTTCAACAAAATTCCAGGGGTCTCCAAAGACTGAATTACTGAGAAGGACTGAAAGAACCTAGTCCTGCAGCTGGGTTGAGGTGTGCTTGAAGAGGATGTGTGAAGAAGCAGTGTACTTACACATTTTACATAGCAATACTGCAAGAGGAGGAATCCAAGACATTGATGCCAGGCAGCCTAAGCAGAAGTAACAGATTGACATTGAGAAAGAAACACTGAAATACCAGGAAAATGCTGGCGAAAGACAGAAAAAAAGAAAAAGGATGTATTTGTTGGACCATCTAAAAGTAGTTGGGGCAGCAGTATTGGCTAAAAAATAGCCCATGCAAATTTCATCTAAGTTTCAAATTTCAAATAAATAGATAATGGTTTCCTTTTGAATATAAAACCCCAGAAACTCCAAGTTCTTTTACTGTCTTATGTATCTCGCTCCACAGTTCTGTATTTTGAAGATTTGGCCAGAGTTGCAGTTGTCCTATCACTTTAAGTATTCGGGGATTGCCCTGCCTTGTTGTCCAGCCAAGAGGCAGATGGCTCTACTGACCTTTAAAGACAATCTAAAGACTCTAAATCTCTTTCACTGTCAATGTGAAAACATAGAATGAAGTATAATTGGAATGCTGTTCCAAACTGCAAGAATTTGCTATGGGTCTTTCTGCTGCTTCAGAGGAATTAATATGCCTGGTTTAGCAGAATGCATTCTGCTGTATGAATGAGCTAAAAATGAGCTTCTCTTAGGAAGCATTTTTGTGCCAAAGTGATTTCAGGTGACCAGCCATCAGGCAATGTTGAACTAATTAGCCAGCACTCACAGTATGTCTGATGGATGGAATAAAGCTTTTCTTATTCTGCAATACACAGTTCAGGAAATGAGTTTCTGGTTGAATTGTGTCCTGTGGGACAGGACAATTCTTAAAGTGGGGTAAATACAAAAGATTTCATTAGGAAATTTCCAGTGGCTTGCTTGTGCCATTGTTACTTAACAGTAGTAGTATATGTAACTACGTTGAAGTTGACATTTCCTCAGGGGTCATGAAGCTTTATTGTCATTGAGGGGGAAAAGCTTTATGAAACCACTTGAACCTTGAGGATTCACATTAAGTATGAGCCTACATTCTTGCTTTTTCTGTGGCTCATAGTTGCCATATGCTGTGCCCTTATTTGTAAAGCAACTGCCAGTCTTTGTTCCCACAGTTAGAATGGTAAGGCTGCCTTGGCAGCGTGGACTTTAAATTAAAAGGGAAAGAAGAAGTTACTTTTTTTCTCCAGCTTTCTGTATGTCCTGTCCAGGTTAATGACTAGGAAAATACTAGGAACTGTGATTTTGTGGGCAAATTGTGTGAATCTCTACCTGCCTTCTCAGTAAAAGTGAGGCCTAACCTGTGTGATACAAGGACACAGTTGTTACCTTCTCTGTGAACTTGCATGCCTGTGTATGTGTGTTATGAAGCAGCCCAAAATTCATGAGAGTCTGGCCATGAGTAATACCCAGAAATGACGCTGAAGCTTTCCTCAAAGTGAAAACCATTGGTACGAAAACGACTGGGAGGAGGTGTGGGACTGAACCAGGTTTGGATTGCCCTTTTTGCATTAGCAACCTCTGAGAGACTGTTTACTTCTGGATTTTTAATCCTGTTGCTGGAGTTCCTGCTTCACATCAGTGTGTTTGAATTGCACTGTAGTCTGTCCCCTTTATTCTAAGGGTGCAGCACAGACATGCCAAGATAGGATCCCTCAGAAAGCTGGAGGATAGGGAGGATGGAGACTGCTGAAATACAAGTCATTTGTAAATTAAGAAAAAAAAAAAGTACTTGACTTTTTCTGGCATCTGTTCAGCCTTCTCCTTGCAAATTGTCTGGTACCAGTTATAATTAACTGTGGAACAGAGTATCTGGCAGTTACCTTCTGTCAGGGTACACTGGAGTCTAAAATATTACCTGTGTTCAGTGGTTCACTCGGATTGAAAAACAGTCAATTTTTTACAAAATGAATGTGCTTCTGACAATACTGAGACTTCTGCTCTCTGTGTAGGTGTGGCTGCTGCAGCCAAAACCTCTTCTCTAGCATTCAGTTCATCCAACTCTTCGTAATTCCTCTCTGAAGTCCATCTCTCTCTCTCTCTCTCTCCCCCCTCACTCTCTCTTTTTCTTGTTTCCTCTGTTGGTCTGTGTCTGTGCACAGTGTGTTTTTACTGTCACAAAAGCACATTTTCAGACCCCTCCTCCTGTGGTGACGGACACCTTGAAGGTCCCAGTGATGGGACTGGCCTTTTCACATCAAGTGAGTTGTCAATAGAATATGCTTTACATGGCCAGAATATGAGTTCTGGCATGACAAAACCAACACAGGAAAATACAGATTTGACAATGTGGAGTGTTTGTTGTGCATGGGAAAGATGGTGGACCCACAATGAGCAAGGCACTTCACTGAGACTGGCTTCTTAAAAGCCTTTGCAGATGAAGGTCTCCCAGAGACAGGACAGGCACCCTTAAAAACACAACAGCTGTCAAGGATTGTTAGTGAAAGACACCAGCAGTAAGGCACAATTCTGAGTGTTTTCTGTCAACAGCCAATGTCTCTAGAACCTGTCCAGTCATTAGACCTCCACTCAGCATCATTAGTCTCACGTGAACAGAAGTGCTGTTGCTCATTTTGATCCGTAAAGGACATCAGCTTTGGTGCTGCTGGAGCTCACGCTGAGCTCTGGAAGAAGTGTTCCTCTTGAGGTCAGGGATGTCAAAACAGGGAAGTTCTATCTAACCTGACCAGGTAGATTTCTACCTGGGATGTATAAGGCATTTCTCCTGGGTTTCACTGCTCCCAACACTTAATTCCTAAAGCAATCTCACAAGGGTTAGCTTCACAGTTCTCTTTACCTGGCACATTTATGGGACCATGTGTTCTTTCACTGAAGCTATTTGAACAGGTCTGGAAGATCAGCTGCTTTAATTAGCAATGGGTGTAGGTTCAAATGGTTGATAATGAAATTGTTTTGAGATGAAAAAATATCAAATATTAGCTCTTCAGTAAGTTCATGATGGCATTCATGCATCTGGCCAGTGTCAACTCACTACACCAGTATCTGAAATAGGCCTGTTGAGCAGAGCTTCCCTGAGACTGGATGTCAGTCATACCTTGCACAGCCTCCTCCTACATGTGAAGGAAGCTAATCTTGTTTTCCTGTCGAGGCTCAGACTTAGTCCCCTGGACTACTGTCAAGTAGTCCTCATAGCAGTAAGAATTTTTTAGAACAATAACCTGCATTATTGATTCCAGTGAAAACCTAGCATCCTTCTGGCCAGTCTGAAATGCTGTGCCTCTGACTTTACTTGTTCCTTCTTTAGTGACTGGTGATTATTCAGGCTGTGGGACATTCCCCTTCCCTTTCCTCTCTCCTCTCCCTTTGCCCTTGTTTTTTCTCTTCCTTCTTAGCTTTCCAGCTCTCGTCTTTCCTATCAGCCTGCTGCCCTGGGAGTTGGATCAGCTGACATGGGGTATCCTGTACTCTTTGCTGGTGGCTTGAATGCTGCACACCCTCACCAGGTACTTGGAGAGAGTACAACCAGCGTGGCTGGTATTGCAGCCATTTGTGTCATTTGTACACCCAAGAGAGGCATTGAAACTAGTTGCATGCATGGGTGTACTGTCTGTCAGGAATGGAAAGAATGTAAAGTAAATACAGAGAAAGCACAAATCCCACAGGAGTTGGGAATTGGCTCCTTGCATCCCTGATTTTACTGGGGTACAGGGTCATGTGGAAAAACTATACCAGGAGAGCAGGCAGCAGACCTGATTGCCTGCACCAGCTTGTCACTGATTCCAAACATTGCCTATCTTACAGAGCTGCTGCCCTTGTAGCTGTGCAAGCACAATTCTGCAGGCTATAGTATACACTGATAGTTCATACTGAAATAGTTATATTGGTTCATCAGATAAATAAGCCAAGTTGACAGAAGTTTTTTTCTCGTTATGGAGTTTTTTTCTCCTTTTTCTCCTTGGTGTTACATCGGTTTTGCTGACACAATATTAATAAAATAAAATTATTTCAGTTGGAATGGTCCTACAATAAGCATCTAATCCACCCGCCTGGACCAGTTCAGGGCTGGCCAAGTTAAAACCTGGTATTAAGGCAATTGTCCAAATGCCTCTTAAAAACTGACAGCTTGGGGCTTTGGCCACCTCTCTAGGAAGAGAACACTGTTCCAGTTTTTGACCACCCTCTCTGCAAAGAAATGCTTCCTAATGTCCAGTCTAAGCCTCCCCTGGTGCAGCTTCAAACCACTCCCATGCATCTTATCACTGGATCGAAGGAGAAGAGATCAGCACCTCCCTCTCCACTTCCCCTTCTCTTGAAGCTGTAGGGAGCCATGGGGTTGTCACAAGAGGATGTAAGTTTTTTTTCCTCCATTCCTGCCCATGAAGCAGAGGAATTACAGCCAGAGATCTCTGCAGCGTAAAACAGGCCTGAAGTGGAGAGGAGTGGAGTAGAACGGGAGTAAGAAATGAGTTGTATTGTGATAATCCAATCCTACATCTCTCTGAGGCTTATAGGGGCTGGAGCCCAGTCATATGCCAAAACCCCCCACAACTTATGCCCAGTGTGATGGAATCTACTTTGTATTGCACTGTGGTGTTGGTTTGATTTTGAGATCTCTTAAGTTGACTGTTCCTTTCTGTCTCAGTTGATTGGTCCTGGCAAAGAAGGGGGAGTTCCCCCAGTTCCCAGCCAGCCAGCACATGGCACTCAAGCTGACCAAGAGAGGATATGCACCCCACTGGATGGAGTCCATTACTCAGCAGCTACTCCTTCTAGCAGGTTGGTTTTAGATGTTCACCACTTTAGCTAACCCATTTATAAGCCTACTAAGATAAAAATTTTGTTTTCCCTTTTCATCTATTGTTTGTAGCATAACTATTGTCTTCTCATCCCTCAAATCAACTTACAGCTCTCTCTGATTGGGGCTTTTTTAGCCTTTCTCCAAACAACAATCTTACCCATCTATTTAAACATCCTCGCCCATGTAATATCCTTCTTTTATGTAATGTATTTTCTAGGTCAGCTTTATTATCGATTTTATAGTTTTTTTCAGTCTTTCTGCTGCTTTTGCTGATTGTAAAACAAGGTGCAGTAAGCTCACAAATGAGTCTGAAATTCTCTAGAGACTTAAAGTGTGTTGTTACCAAGGCCAGATGTAGTTACCATAAATCTGTTCACCATTTTAGTAAGAAACTTGAGGCACAAAGTTACTTAAGAGGAAACAATGCAACCTCAAACTGTCCTAAATCAACTCCCTCACAGCTAATTAAATCTGTTTTTTTGATCACCATATTTATTTCTTGAGAAATCTCTCTTGAGGTCACATAGTTGTGAGTCACAGAGATTTTGCTCCGCGGAAACCAAAACTCAGTTGCACTAGCACTTCCCTGGGCATGCTATCTAGGTAATCCTCTTTCCATGGACCAAAACTGTTAGGTTTTTTTTGTTTGTTTTAAAGTTCTGAATACCTGTGGTAGGAAAAAAAATCAAAACAAATAGGTCATGGAAGTACCTAATAGACATGGAGTGAGTTAATCATACTGGGAGTGGCTGTTGTGATGCACCAGACTGTAGCATTTGTAAACTGAGTGACATATAATTGTGGTTCTTGCCCTCACCTCCTGAGAGATCTGTGACTGGTGTGTTATTGAAAAAATAGTAGTGATGAACAGGAATTGCTGTGAACACACACAAGTTAAAAGTCCATTTCCCAGAAGAAACGCCCATTTCAGCAACTTTACATTCAGCTAAACAGTTTTTGTCCAGCTTTAAACAAAAATCTGATTCTACAAGTGTCCACTTTCCTTTTGTGCTCCTGACTGAGGAGGAAGGTATGGTAGAAGGACAGATTTCTGTTGTCCTTCTGCCAATACTAGGAGTAAACCAAGAGAAATTAAGGAGTCTCATAAAGAATGTTATTTATCTACCTTGCATGTGTCAGGAGGCACTAATTATGTCTTTTCCTCCCCAGCGAGGACACAGAAACAGTATCCAACAGCAGCGAAGGAAAGTGTGGCTCCCCACATGACCTTTTGGAGACCATCTTTATCCGGAAGGTGGGAGCTTTTGTCAACAAACCCATTAACCAGGTAATGAGCAGTAGATCTTCTCGGAGAGCACCATAATACCCTTCTTTTCCCATCTGTTCATATACAGAGGAGCAAAAAGCACCCCAATGCCAGGGCAACCTCAGAGACAGAGAGTGCATATTTCTGCCTGCTGCATTTCCCTACAGGTTTTGCCAAGGTGTATTTTGTTTTTCATAAAATCTTTTTGGGATGTGACAGCCATTGAATTTGCTCCACTTTGCCAACACCCTATTTGAGAATAGAAGACTTGATACTGCTCTTGGGTCTCACAATGATCTGCCGCTACCACAGGTCCATAAATGAGGAAAGCTGTAGCAAGCCTCCCTTGAAGGAACATGCAGTAGATAGACCAGTTCATCACTAGGAGCAAGCATTTAAGTTCAGCTAGGGCAACTTAGAGATCTGCTTAGTTCCTAGGGCTGCAGTTCTAGGCCATTTGGAAGAAGGAAGGAGAATTGTTTCAATTTGTAGCAGTTCATTAATCCTTGCCTATATTATACATGATATGTATAGAAGCAATCCCACCTCAAGGTATGTATCTGCATCAGGTCAACTGAGTATCATCTCTGGATGATATTTCATGCCTTTTAAACGAGGTTGTCAGCCTCCCGCCTAACTGCCGATGTGATTTGGGGCCGTTGTTAGCTGGCCTGACAAAGACTTTCAGTATCCTTTTCTGTGCTGGGTAAGCAGAGCATCTTAGTGAAATTCTGTTTGCTAAATCTCCTCAGGTGACCATGGCCAACTTAGACATTCCTTTTGCCATGTTTGCTCCCAAGAATGTTGAGCTGGAAGATAACGACCCCATGGTAAGACTCTTCCAGAGGTATATGTGCCTTCTCAGCATCCCTTACGCAAACATCCATGCTATTCTCTGCCTTAAATACACTTTGGTTTTGGAGAAAACAACTAGTTACTCAGATTTGTTTGGTTTCAAGAAGTCTCCTTGGGCTTGTTGAATCTTGGGCTCTCTAGACATGCAAATAACAGCATGTGTTTGCTGCCCCTGCTCTAGTTAATGTTTATTGTCCAATCTCCTAACCACCCCCACACTGCCAAAGTACACAGACAGATATGACTGTAGGATCAGTACTCACCATCTTTGATTTCTTGGGCAGGTCAATCCTCCTGCATCCCCAGAAACGGAATCTCCTCTACAAGGCAGCTTACACTCGGAGGGCTCCAGTGGCAGCAGCACAGGGAACACCCATGATGACTTTGTTATGATCGACTTTGTAAGTGCCCTCATCAGAGCTCTTGCATAACACCTGCACCTTAGGTGGGCTTCACGTGCTGGTGCGACAGCAGATGATGTCAGAGTAGTTTTTAGTGGGAGTGGAAGAGACACATCATTCACAGTACCACACAGTGACAGTCCCAGAACTGCAAAGACACTGGTACCAGGAATCAGCAGTTACAAATTAAATTCCATTTCATTTCTCTGCTAACATCTGGGCTTGGCATCCTCTCTCTTAGCACCTAGAGGAGCCAGATTCCAAAGAAATGTTCTGTTCAAACTGCTCAAGTGATAGTGACATCAAGTGATATTGGCTGTTCTTCAGTTACTTAATATGCATTATTGCAGCAACAGTTGTAATGCCAAGATGTTTACTAATAGCAGATAATGACTTTACGTCAGATTATAACAAAAGGGAAGCCAATGTCTCTGGGAATTAACAGCAGTGTCTTTGATTTTAGAAACCAGCATTTTCAAAAGATGACATTCTTCCAATGGACCTGGGGACATTTTACCGTGAATTTCAGAACCCCCCTCAACTTAGCAGCCTCTCCATTGACATTGGAGCACAGTCCATGGCAGAGGATTTGGTATGGAACCCTGAAATCTCTGTTTGTGGGAATCATATGTACTTTACAATGCTCTCCCTATTCCTAGTTTGAAAAAAGTATCTTCATAGAACTGTGGACTAGTTTGGGTTGGAAGGAACCTTTCAAAGTCATCCTGTCCAGCCCCTCTGCAATGAGCAGGGACATCTTCCCCTCTGCAATGAGCAGGGACATCTTCAAGTAAATCAGGTTGCTGAGCCCCATCTAACCTGGCCTAGATTATTTCCATGGATGGGGCATCTACCACCTCTCTGGGCAGCCTGTTATAGTTTTTCACCAGCTTCATAAAAAATTACTCTCTTTTATCTAGTGTTAATTTGCTCTCTTTCAATTTAAAACCATTGCCCCTTGTCCTATCACAACAGCCCCTGCTAAAAAGTCTGTTCCCATTTTTCTTAAAGGTCTCCTTTTAGTTCTGAAAAGCCACAATAAAGGTTTCCTCAGAGCCTTCTCATTTCCAGGCTGATTGACCCCCCTCAAGTCTCTCAGCCTGTCTTAACAGGAGAGGTGCTCCAGCCCTCTGATCATTTTTGTGACCCTCCTCTGGACCCACTCTAACAAACCCCATGTCTTTTCTGTACTTTGCAGAAAAGAGACCCTACCCAAAGGGAGTCCATCACTAACATATTCCAAATAAATGCAGATTTGTTTGTGGCGTACCTGAGCCTCTAAAACCAGTGTGTTTGTCTTGAAGCTGAAGGCTGCTGCAGCATGCTCGCTCTGGTTGTCATTGAAACCCCCCAGACTAACCCTGCCTCTGGGGTGTTTCGCTTGGTGGCAAGTCAGGCCTGACTTTGCAGCCTGAGAAGAGTCGGAGTTCTGGTGTGGCTGGTTGAAAGTCATGTCTGGCTGAGTGCTCTATTAGGCTCTCTGGCACTGTACCATACTCTGGAGAAAAATGAAAACCACAGTCTGAGAGCAGCAAGTGACTTGATGAAGGCAGTGATGTGAGGGGGTTATTGTGCTGCAGCTGGTGGGGATTGCACAAGGTGAGGCCCTAGTGCACCTCCTGTTCCTGCAGAACAAACAGACTCTAGGCAGAGTGCCCTTCTCAGGGTCACTTGCTGGATGCTGCCAGAGGGCTTCTGGTTTTGTGCACGTAAAAAGGTGAGCCCAGAGCATTGGCAAGGGATTGCATGACTCAGAAACAGGGTTTTTTTTCCTAGTATGTTTAAAATTTCTTTCTGTCTGCTGTGAATGAGCCCTGATCCACACCTTTCCTTACTCCCCTTTCAGGACTCATTACCAGAGAAGCTGGCAGTCCACGAGAAAAACGTCAAAGAATTTGATGCTTTTGTGGAAACCTTACAGTGAAGCTGTTTCCCAGTTCTGTTGCAGTAATTCTTCCACCTCAAGACATCCTGGAGATGACATCAACAAATGTCTCTATTGCCCCTGCTCTGTCTTTTGTTCACATTGACTAGTTCCTTCCATCAAGTGAGCTTTCTTTTATCTCGTCAATGACAGATAATTGTTCATCTGCTGATTCTCCTCAACTTTTCCACCACATAGTTCTGGACTGCTTTTCCTGCTCACAGTCAGTTTTAAGACTTCAGTAGGGACACAGGAAGTCAAACTCCAGTGTCTGGAAACTTACTTTCTCCTCAGTTTGTGTTCTGTGTGGAGGGGCTTTGTGGAAAGTTGCCATATGCTTCCTCAAAGGGTCCTGTGGTGTAAGTTCCCTAGATAGAACTTCTTGCTAACAGACTTTTTCCTACAGTCTCTGATCCTGTTAGAGCATAGAAAGCTTTGGTTTATTTCCAGGGTCTGTGAGTTCAGCAAATTCAACTGTTTGAAGTCCAGGACATCCATTCCACAGAACTGGGCATTTCATCCTGACTTCAGAGTGCGTGCTTGGATCCCAGGGAGACACATCAGCTTTGGGACCTGCATAATACAAGTTACCTTTGTTTTCCTGCTTCTAAGGATCTCGGTCTCTACACGGTGACTTTGTGCAAGGCCCTCTGTTAGGTGGCTGATAAGCAGGAGTGAAACTACAGGAATGCTTTCCACATTTCCTTCCCGAGTGCACTCAGCCATGCTGAGTTTAACAGTGTTGACTGTTGGCAACCCTGCACGTAGCAGCTGTGATGATGTTGAATTCATAGTCTCTGCTTCTGAAACATAACTGTAAATACTAGGAATCCTATTTCTTTAGGGTTATGTATCTAGGAGTCTTAGTCCAAGATTTTTTCCTCTAATACTTGCAAGCCTTCCTGCTTTATGGTTAATAGATGATCTTAAGAATTAAAAAATATTTATTGCTTTTAAAGAAACCTATATTTAAAAGATGTTCTGTTTTCATGTTATAGTGCGGGTCATTCTGTCCCGATCACTGCAGAGAGCAAGTGTGCCGTGGAACCCTGGCCAGTGAGACTGGTCTCTTCTTTGCAGGAAAATATCCAAGATATTTATTTTCTAAGACAGACTTGATTAATATTATACTCTGTTTTGGGGACTGTGTGTCCATTGCAGCCAGTCAGGGCTCACTGATAGAATGAAATGCACACATCAGTGGAATGGAGTGGCAGGGACTTGGTAAAAAGCTGTTTTCTGATAGGCATGGATGAATTTGTAGTGTTCTTTGGCCATTCAGAAGGCAGCTTCTTCAAAGAAGCACACTTTTTTGGGAAGCTTATGGTACTTTTTAATCAGCTGGCTTTTGAGTAGCTGAAATTTTATTTTTGTAATAATCCGGCCATTGACAGTGTGACTGGCTGGCATTGCTCTGTGGGTGAATTGGCTGTTGCATGTCTTCTGCCTCATGTAAGGATGGGAGGAGAAAAAGTGACACTCAACAGAAGCTTGGATAAGATGGGTTTTCTTGTGGTTCTCTCTCCTCCTCCCCCATGTAACTAGAGTGACCAACTGCAAGACCCCTTACTGTCCAAAACCACCTTCCCCCCCCTTTTTTCTTTTAAGTGGAGTTGTGTTGCTTGAGTACTGAGAAACCATCTTCATTTCCTCAGAGTGGCTGAGTAACCAGCCTTCTAGTTGGTGTGCAACTAGAAGCTGCAGTGTGGCCGGTTCTTCAGCTTAGCTGCATTCATAGTTGGAGGAGATTGAGTACAGCTGACAGGGGAACCCCAGCTCCACTCGAGAACACTATTTCTGTGTCACTGCTGGAGCAGGGAACCAAATTCAGAACAGAGCTTACTGTAAGGTGAGAGCAATGCAATGCTTTGAACTTTACGAGATTTTTTGTTGAGAGTTATGTTTGGTGGGAGGCCTTTTAAGTTCTAAAACTCCTGGTAAGGGCTTCATTGGAGGAAAGTTACTCACCAGAACCTTTTTATTTTACTCAACCAACTCAACTTTTTAGCAACCTCACACGCTTTGTCTGTGCAAGTAAGATGCACAAACATTTAAGAAAGCTTCCAAGATGAAACAGTTTATGACAGAGCTTTAGTTACCTGGGCTGTGACAAATTCTTGATCCCGATCCAAGAGCCACCTTGTTTCACGGGTGGAAAGGGCCGCAGAAGGGTGCAGGGACACAAGGAATTAATGGATCAACTGCCTCTCACCTGTGCTCAGGAAGCTGGTCTGCCACTTTGTAGGAAGTAGCTCATGGACAGGTGGTTGTCACCTTTAGTCTCTAAAATGATACTATCTGGGCTGCAGAGCAGCCAGTGCTGGTTCACACTGTATGAATAGAGAATAGTCAAGGTTAAACTTCATCTAGCCAGAACTCCTGCTGTGCTCTTCTGCTGACAAGCTGTGGAGCTGGCAGGGAGCACTGCTGTTCTTGTTAATCCTACCCAGGAGGTCAGGGCTTGTACTTTTGTTCCTTTATTGATGCAGTTCCTAACGTGGCTACAGTTCTCAGATCTCATAAGGCAGAATGTCACCGTGGCACATTTTCTTCTCTTCAAAAGGCTGGAAAATTGCCTATATAAGCTGCTAGTGTTGAGCTGGATGGCCATAGCAGTAAGATTCTCCAGGGCTGAGTTACTTGCCTTTTCTCTGGACAGTCCCCAGTTTCAACACACAGTTGCTACATCTAGGCTCTGAGTTCCCTGACCACTGCACAAATGCTCTGCTTCAGTAAAGATCTAGCTGCTGCTGTGGCCTGTCACAGATTGTGTTATGAAGGCTGCTTATTTTAGCAGCTCTCTGCTCTACAGTAAGGACAGTATGTATGTAGCTGCTGATTTACTGATACTTTGGGTGGAGGGGAAGGCTCCTCAAGTCTATTGTTTTGGAAAGTCTCCGGTGTATTTCAAGTATTCAAAGAATTTCCAATAAAACTTTTATGTAAGCAACACTCTGCATTTTTCTCTGTGTACCAACAGGTCTGGGACAGTCCCAGACTCATGCTTGTTTTCCTCCAGGAAACAGGAGGTCAGGGGACTGTCGGTGAATGCTGGACAGAGCAAGTTGCTGCCTCCATCAGAGAGCGCAAAATGGACTGGTGCATTATAGTTGGAGCAGTCAGAGGGATCCTGCTGAGATCAACCTACTGGAAGGACAGTGAGGGACAGACAGAACAGGTGCCTGGAGGTGGGAGGAACAGTCATACAGTGTTTGACCCTGCTGAGCTCACCAATGAATTAGGAAACTGAAATATCAACTCTTCTCCAGAGGAAAGGGGTGGGAAAAGGACGAAAAAAATACACCCACAGAATTTGCATTGTACGTGGTTGCTACATGGAAAGCATAGCAATGTTTTGAGTTGACAGGAGAGACAGCAGAGGCTAGTAAAATATGGAAAGAGTAACTAAACAGATGATTGATAAAAGTTAACCCTGTATAACACACAATGCCAGCTATGGTGCCAACGCCTTCCCTTTAAAGGAAAGCCAAGATTATAAAAATCTGTGTACTAGTAACAACTGCTGATTTAAACTTCAGAGTAAAGGGTGTCTGGTTATAAAAAAGACACAGTGGGTAAAATGGCAGGAATGGGAAAAAAAAAAGGAAAATGACTCTGTGTATTAGAAGCTTCTATGAAGGGAATATTCCAGCTTGGAATCCGAGGGTATCTAACAAAAGCAATCTTTTCTTAATCACATCTTCAGAAGGTAAATTGAGCATCCCACTGCAATCTCAGGGATACCAATATGTCTACATTACATGCATGTATACATGTGTATTGTATGAGTGTCATTTCATGAACTTAAAGACACAGTACAGCGTCAAAACTCACAGAAACCATCCTGTAGGATCTGGAGCTTACTACAGGGCTTTTACCATTTACAGCATGTCACCAGTAAGACAAGAGATTAGAAAAACCATCAGCAAGTAAGTGAGAAAGTAAACAGTCACAGAAGTATGATTAATCACCTAAGTCACGAACAATTAAATACCATCACCTTGTGAGCCTACTATATGTATTTGTAAAAAGTATTCTCAGAACAGTGTCCATAAAGCCAGGGGCCAGCTACTCATGAGAACATGTCCAGTTGCAATGGTGTTCACACTGCATTCAGTACTGCCCATGGCTGCACACAACGTAGGTCCTGCCAACGCCAGCTCCCAGTCCCTGTCAGGGACAGATGCACCTACTCTCCAGCAACATCCTCTGAGCTGATGTTGCTACAGCACAACGCCAGGCAGGTCACTGTGACAAAGCCCAGAGTCAGCACCTGCTGTTACACTGAGGAGGTTTGAGATCTCACTGTATAGTTGGCGTGTTAACCACGCTGACCCCATTACAGGGGCTGTGTCAACATGCAAAAGGGGAATTGGCAACACTGTGAAGCCCTTAACTGGACAGTTAATGAACAGTAAAAACTGACAAGCAGCACACAGTTTAGACATGCAAGTGTCGACATCAGCAGTAACACATCATCCTGACACTTCATTGCTGACATCCCAGCAGTCAGGCTATTGCCCAATGCTGATGGTTTGAGCTCCAGCGTTCTCCATTCTACTCCTAATTCCTGCACCCTAGCCAAAGAGCTTACTGATGCAACAGGCAAATTGCAGTCTTTAGGAAGAGGTAGTGAACTGAATATGGATCAGTTCATCACTCAAGGGGAGTGTGGTGGTCCTAACGAGACTACTGTTAATCAAGTTAGCAATCCACATATATTGAAATGAGAAGGTGCAGGCTTCTGCTGCATCTATCACCTGGCCACAGGATAAACTTAGCCAGCTAATCCTAAAATGGCTCCCACTTGGCATCCTTGGCAATCCTAGGCAGACTGCTCATCATGACAGGAAGATGGTAATGTGGAAGAAGAGCTCTCTTCAAGAAGGGGCCAAATTTATACTACTTCATTTTTGTTTTAAGTCTGTTTCCAGCCCAAGGCTCCTGCAAACTAGTATTTCTTCGGAGTTACTCACATAGGAGGTATTTCATACTTTCTTTCCTCCCTTGCAGCATGGCTGTTGTTGGCGGCATAGACAGCCTCACATGTTTCTTGTAAATGTGCCACCGCTGCTGCCACTTGACAGACATACATGGATCTGGAGATTACATTTTCATTTTTATTGAAATACAAAAAGTGCAAACTGTGAAATACAAGATTGGTGCAGATTAAAAGAAAATAAACAGTGTGAACCGTGAAAACGCAGGCCTGCACCTGATGAACATCAACAAAGAAGGAGGCAGGGAATGCCAGCAACAAAAGCAAAGCTGAAATTTTTGCACAGGAGCCCCTGTGCATATAAAGGAAACTGGGACCAAACTGGCCCTTGGCTCTCTGATGTTAGCACAGAAGGCATCTGGATGGCCCCAGACCCCCTGCACCACCCAAAAAGCTCTGGTGTCAGTTCACAGATTGGGCCAGGGAGTGCAGTGGCCATTAAGACAGCAAGGAGGCTTAGCAGAGGGGAATGTTCCAGCTGCTAAAAGCAGGAGGTTGATGCAGAACAAGTACCTCCACAGGAAGAAATGGCTAAGAGCTAACCTGAAAGGTAAGCCAGGAAAGAGACCCTTGGGCAGCTCTATAGCAAGGAGAACACCGACACAGACCAGCACCTTAATTGTATACTGCCCCGACCTATAACAAGGCAGAGAAACCCAGCACAGCCAGCACCCTGCCCATGTGAGGGAGGAATTTAATGCCCTGGCAAGTGCAGGCTCTGGTGACCACCCACACAGGCTGCAGGCAGGCCCGGGCCAGACATTGCTCGGATCACAGGAGGAATACTTCAACACAAGGCATTCAGGAGAACAGACTGCAAAAGCAACCCTGGTCACTGTGCCTGCTCCAGGGCCCCCAGCAGCTCCAGCACAAGGAGCAGCAGAGGAAAGAGGATATTTACAGTGGGTCCCTTCCAGGATTTGCAAGCACTTTCCCACCATGAGCCGAAGCAGTTCCCTGAACACTCTCCAAATCTGCTGTCTGCAGGCACTGAACTGGAGCAGGCTTTTATCCCTGCCTGCAGGGGATGAACCAGCCTCTATTTTGCTAAAAAAGGAAACATCATTTCAAGAATTCACTAAAAAACCTAAATCCCAAAAAAAACCACCCCTAAAATAAACCACCGAACTCCAGCCAGAACTCAGACACTTGCAGCATTCCCCACTTTCCCCTTGGACAGGAGCTACTCCAGCACTGCTCCTCTGGCTACGGGGCAGGGAACAGTCCTTGCTGCCCTGCAAGGCCAGAACATGCCACCTTCCCCAGGGAGTGCACAGGGCCCGGCCTCATGCACGCAGGCACTTGGATTCCAGGTTGCTGAGCTTGGGCATTTGTCCCAGAAGTTAGCTGGGCTTGCCTTTCCTCTAGGGAGATGAAGGTGAAGCCAGTGTCAGCTGCAGAGACAGTCAGAGCACCAAGTCTCCTTCTCCCCCTACCAAAGCTTCCACAGAGCAGGATGCCTGCAGGGAAAGAGGGGCTGCACTGGGCTCCCTCAGCCTCCACAACCTTGCCCCTAAACACTGGGGCAAGTACACCTCTCTTCACACTAGTCCACCCCAGATTACTCCTCCACAGCACATCAGCCTTGCTAACTCACTCTAGAAAAGATCACAGATAAATTAGGAGCAGATTATCTCTGCCTCCAAAACATTTACTTATTTACTGCTGCGAACTGTTCAGGATGAAACAATTCATATCCTGGCCAAACAGGGAAGGCTCCTACTCTTGGAAGACGGAGACTTGAAGAAGTCAGCAGCCTGGTAGCCTCAATAGGGCAAAGTCTCCCAGTATATAGAAAGGATCAGATCCAGTCCTATCTTAGAACATCTCTTGCTCCATCTTAGTAATGCTCGCTTTCTTGTTCATTGTTCACACCCATAGGTTGGTGTGCCTCCTCCAAGCCAGCTGGCTGGACCTGCGTTGCCTTGCAGAACTGCCTGTGTTTGCACCCATCCCCATTCCAGAGTTTAGCAAAAAGAGAAATCTCCTTAATTCCTGCAGCAGATGCCACTTAGATTACAAGCAGGGGCACCGACCCTTGGTCAGTGTTGAAAGGCAGGCTTAAGTATTACAAAAAAGCAAATTCTATTTAGCATCCAGTAGTTTTTAAAAAAACAGTTCTTCTTGGTCCAAATGATTTGTCCCTCAGGCCAGATGCAGCAGGGGAGTCTGGCCCAGGCACACAGGGCACAAGATACAAAGATAAATCACACCAGTGAAGTAAGGCTAGAAGCTCCCTCCTAAAACCCTGACAGGCCCAGGCTGAGGAGGAGGATCTCTTTTAGCTCAGGTAATGGGAACGAGGCAACCCAAACCCAACAGAGATGCTGTAACAGTATGGCAGCTGCTCCAGGGAGGTGCCCGGACCACCCCCCTCTGAGCCTGCCTTGCAGAGAACACGATCTCTCCCGCTGTGCCCATGGCATTCAGGACGCATCTGACCACATGGCAGGGCGGAAGGTATGAATGCAGGAGGGGACAAAGCAAAGGCCCTTGGCATGGAATAGCTGTTCCCTCACAGCTTTGGCACATGAGTGCTCAGCACCTGGGCAGAAATTTGTAATCCAGGCCTGGTGCACTCCATGGTGAGAGTTAGCCCCAGTCCCCAGGACCATCCCTCAAGGCCACACTCTCTGTTACACTGTGCTGGGCAAAGTTGTGCTCAAAAAGACAACTAACTAGTCAAGGCAGTCTGTGCCAGTCAGCACAGATACATATGCCAGAAGAGGAGGCCTTGTGCTACTGCCAGGACAGATGGTGATCCTCATGGTGTTCAGCATCTCAGTGCCACCAGGGCACTTGCTCCTGCCATTCAGACTCACCAGCTGTCAAAGGGTCACAGCTGGCCCGCAGGTACAGCCAGGCCTGGCATGAACCTTCCCAGCCAGGCTGGAAGTGCTGCTGGAGGGACAATCACACCTGAGCTGGATAACTACAGGAGTCACCCACTGCAGTCCAGCAAACACTGAACACTACCTGGAGTGGGTGACCCCAGAGGGGCTGGGCTTTGGGCTAAACTCACCTTCATTGTTCTGGAGTCTGACAGGTAACAGCCCTGAGCCTGTCCTTCACCTGCCTGCCAAAAGCAGGGGGTCTAGCGCGGCGTTTGCAAGTGCAGGACATGCTGCTATCTGAAGCACAAGGGCTGCTGCTCCCTTCCCTGCCCTAGGTGGCCCTGGGGAAAGGCAGGATGCATGTTCAGTGCTGAGAAATGGCACTCACAGTAAGAATGTCTCCATCATAAAACCCAGCAAGCCCACGCTAGCCGAGACAGCCCAGCTGAGGCAAGGAGGGGTGAGCTGGGGCTATCGAGAGCTTGAACAAAAAGATCTGTGCTGAGGAAGGGACCAGGAGGGCAGAAAAACTGCACATAAGGGAAGGAGGAAAGGAAGGCAGGTCATCTGATAGGGCAGAAGACCGGTGATGAGCCCTGGAGGAGCTGCACAGGTGAGTTAGGACTCCAGTCTCAGCAGCTGGGAGACCAGCTCCCCTGCCCATCCAGAGCTGCAGTTCTCCTGCTCGCTTACTTGCACACTTTCACCATCATCTCCACAGCCCTCACTCTGCTCATCACCCAGATCATCAATGGTCCCTTTGTACTGGAGACAGCTTGGTCACAGCTCCAAGACAAAGAAGGGGGAGGGTGGGCACAGTGTGCAGGTGTGGGCTGGCCTGGATTCAGGCGTCCTCAGCCTCAAACAGCTCCTTCTGGTGGTCCAGCAGGAATTTGGTAAAGGTATTGATGGGATTGATGGCTTTCAGAGTGATGGCCACATCTTTGGCCCAGAGCAGATTTGGGCCAAACACAACTGCCAGGTTGGTGTTTGTCATCTTGTTTCTGTCACTGTGATCAGAGACCTATGTAGGAAGGAAAGAGACCATTGTGAATGCTACAGAATGGCACAGCAGCTGCCTTCTACCCTCCCCAAAGCCAGATCTGACAGAGTCACAGAGAAAATGAGAGGAGAAAACCTGGCCAGGCCATATCACAACAGGACCAAGAGACAATATCTCTACAAGTGCAGATCACCACTCATGATCTTCCCTCTTGCTTGAATGGCCTTGCAGTGGCTTTCTTGGCAGCAGGATGTACTGTAAAGCAGATCTGAGACCCCTCTTCAACTCAGCTACTTAGTAGTTCTACCTCCACCCTGGGGAGCTTTCAGCCTCCCTGGTACAGACCACAAAGGCTGTGTACCTGCACCTTTTAGGCTGAAGGCCTGCCTGCACCACTATGCTTAGGCTAGGACTCACCTGCACCAGGAAGGCTGTCAGTAAACGGAGCACTTGGTAGTTTTCTTCTGGCAAATCCTGTAGCATTTTGCGAACAGCATCCACACGTTTCACCTCCTCCACACCTAAAAATCAAGCGAGACAGGACAATCCTCAGCACCCATCCTGACAAAGGCCCTGCTGGCAGTCACAAGGTATCCCCTGCACGTCCCCACTAAGACATCTTTGCCCTTAGCCAGTGCAACATTCAGGGAGTAGCACACTTCCTACAACTCACTCTGGAAGCTGACAACATGGCTGTAGAGGCCAAAAGTGAGGAGGGGCTCAGGTAGTTCCCTCAAGAAGGTCTTGAGAATCACAGCAGGGAGATGGACATCTTCATACTTCTGGAAATCTACAGGTACACCTGAGAAAGTAGAGCACAGACTCAGTGCTCACTGGCCAAAGCAGCACCTCCTCCAGACAAAGGACAGGACATTATGGTCAGAGCCCAAAGTTAAGGAAGGGGTATTTTAAAGAACACAGAATCCTGAAGTACCACATCTTCTAGCAGAGAGGAAAAATATGTCCCAAAATCATATATAAAGCAGTGCTGAATCCAGCACTACATCTTCAGAAGTAATCAAATGAAACTTGACTAAGTTTCATCCTGATCATCTTAAGTCCCTTCAGTATAACCTGAGTAAGATGGTATATCCCACCCCAAGAAACAGGGAAACTTTCAGGAATAAAAAAAGGTAGTAAGGGGAATATGAGTGGGAAGGAATATGCTTTCCATACAGCAGAAGTATCAGATACTTCTCCTTTCAACTCAGGTCATACCCCAAGAGGAGGCCTCACCTACACACCTATAAGAGAAGGATAGGATCCATGATGGACTAGTTCCATCACACTTGCAGTTGGACAGGAGTAATTAGGGAATGAGAGGGCCTCTGATGCGTTTGGGCACTTACCCATATTGTATTTTTGCTGGACCTCTCTGACAACCTGTGTATTCGCTGATCTCCGGAAAATCCCCTCTGTATTAAGAGCTGTGAAGTGACAGCAGATGGAGAAGAAAAACATCAGCCATGTGAGAGTCTCTAAAAAGGCTAGCCTTAACAATTATAAATCCATGCTGTGGGACATTCAGACATATATCAACGAGTCCCTTTTTTAGAGTACAATTCTTTCTGCTTCCACTATCAGACAAAGGATACAAGGAGCATTTGGCTACTTTTATACAAGTGGAAACATGGACTCCTGAAAGAAGAAGGTCTCCTAAGCCCTCCACACTCTCACTTGAAGGCTAACTCACCTAGTTCTGGCTTTACATCCTATTATTTTCTTCTTTATCTTACCATGGTCTTGATGAGAGCTTGGACAGAACAGAGGTCACTGATACGGGATTGCAGCTTCTCCAAACACTTACCATGCTCCAACAAGTGAGCAATGGTCTCTGTGACCACCAGAGGAACAAGAGAGTGATCAGGGCTCTTCTCCCTGAGACTGCAGCAAGAAACAACAGGTTACACATGACTGGTACACAAGACTGCTTCTGCCCTACATGCAGCCTCCAACTCCTGAATTTGCCCACACAAGCTGTACTATGTATGATCTTGCCATCCCCATCCCTGGTTCAGCCATTATTCCAGCCTTCTATCCTCTTCGCTCATCATGTTACATCATTCACTGGAGCAACTATGAGCTCATGACTAGACCACAGGAACGTTTTTCCATCTTCTGTAAAAGTCTCCGCCTGTATATGCTAGCGCAAAGGGTTTCCCAGAAGGCAAGGATGCTAGTTATGAATCAGGTGAAAAGGGTTACACTTCCCTTTCCCCTAGGAGCAAGGGCAGAAAGAAGCTGACACAAATGAGAAAAAAATTTTGGCCACCACATTCCTGTGACTGAAGATTTATCAACGAAATGGCCATCAGGGAAAACCTGGTGATGCCAAGGTGCTCGCTGCCACCCTCACATTTGATTGGCCAGACCACTCAATAGCTTGGAGCTGTTCACCTCTCCCAGGCTGCTAACAAGCTCAGGCACCACAGCACCACGGCAAACACCATCTGGAAACGTTGCACTGAAGCTGGGGAATGTGTTCCCAGACTGCCTCAGAGGATGTGTCTAGCTGCACAGTACTGGCTCCTCCTCATTCCCCGGGGAGGCAAAATCACATTGAGAGTTAAAAATACCTTCAACACTTACTCAGTGTCACCAGCCCTTGCCAGTGTCTGTGTTTGCTTTTGTCACTGTGCAGGAATGGGGAGTGGGATTCACTACAAGGGTGAATAGAGGTGCTTTTAAAATAGAATTTATGATTTGGAAAACTAAGAAACAAATCTGCAGCACTGCTCAAAGTAGCATAGTCCTAGAGAGACCCCTGTCAGCCTCCTACAGACTTCTTTTGCTTAAAAGGAAGTTTCTAGTGCCATAAAAGTTGTCCCCTTGGCCCTTATTTTGCTTCTCCCTTAGTGACCCTAAGTTAAAAAACAATCTAACCCAGGGATCCAGAGGGTGGAACTGAACTGAGTTAGTCAGGATCTGGACATGAGAACAGAGTTCCTCAGGAAAATGATTAAAGTTTCATAGGAATTCTGAACTGCAAGAAATTTTGCAGCCATTTTCTGCTGTTGCTCAGTAATAAACACAGTGACCTCATATCAAGCAAATCAGGGCAAAACACAGTCCAGAAATACGCACTGCTGTAGGGAGACTCCAAACTGCTGGTTTGGCAGCGGTGGGCGTGGGGGTGTTGGCTTCTGGGGCACTTGCGAAGGTTTCTGCAGGGATCTCAGGTATTCATCATACCTGCAGCAAAACACAGACTAGTAAAAAGCCGCTCCATCTCTCAGAAAGTGCATGAACCCAGCACTGCACACCCACTGGTAACAGCACCAGACTAGTATGGTCGATTACACCTATGCAAAACCACCACAGGCAGCTCTGAAGCACAAGAACAAACATCTGGTTGCCAGAAAAAAAGCAGGGAGAAAAGGAGTTATCTGTTTGTAATCAAGAGTTGGAGTAGCTGAGTAACAGCATGGGCAGGAGGCCAGGACAGCACTGCTTGTGATGAGACAGATGCATATGTGGGGGTGAGACAGGGAGGCAATCTGGCAGGACTGAGATTATGTTAACTTTGGAAAGCCCCAAAGACAAGCTGAGCAGTGCAGAATGACCTAAGCAGGCATACCATGAGCCCCAGGTCTGTGTTAAGGCCAGTATCTGGCAGAAAGTCCCCAGGGGGTGAGTGGGAGATGCAGGATTGGTGCTCCACTGGTGGAGGATTTTTAACTCAAAGACAGAACTGGGGGCTGGGCCCAGGGACACACAGGAAGGACTATAGAGAGAAAGCAGTCTTGAAGGCAACTTGTCACCACACCCTGCAAAAGCACTGCCTGAGTGGAACAATCCCTTCCCTTGCCACTCTTTACAAAAGGTCCCTTCTCACAGAGCCCTAAGCAAGGGGGAGACAGGCAGTATTCTCACTTCAGCACTTGGCTTGGGATTCCCAACTGCTCCACGTTCACATACTCCTCCAGCTCACTAAGGTAATTCACATAAAAAATCTTTTGTCCAAATTTAAAGCTGAAAAAAAAGAGAAAGGTAGATATGTGAGGAATTGGGAAATCCAGTAACAGAACTGACTTCTTACTGAAAAGGAGAGCATGGGGCTGTAAGAAATGTCAGTGGGGCAAAGGGCAGGTATGGCTGAGCAGCAGAGATGTCACCCACATTGCTCTCCCACTCCATCTATTTTACCAGGAGATGCAAAGACTTTCCAAGACATATTAGATGCCCTAGCAGCAGCAGGCTCCCTCAAATGTTGGATTTCTCCTTCCTATGTTCAGCAGTAGGCTTGAGAAAATTTTATTCCCATTTATTTCATAAGACTTATGATTTTCAAATCACAATAAATAAAATATTTGAGTTGCAGAGCTTGCAACTTTTTACTTCTACTTGGCTGAAGAGAAAAGGAGTAGCACAGAGCTGCAAACTCTGTAGGTTCCTAAAGAGGCATTTCTGGTGTGTGAGTATTTCTGACCTCAGAAGGGGGAGGAGACAGAAAAAGGTGAGAGACTCCAGGATAGGCTTGGCAGCCTGGGCTCAGCTTGTGCCCCTCTGAGAAAGCCCCAGTGCTCCCCTGCAGTGTGAGCCTGCGGGTGGGCCTCCAACAGTGTTCCTTCCTACCTGATCAGAGGCTTGAAGAGTATCAGTAGGGTCTTGATAAACACAGTTGGGTGCACAATATACAAGGCTTTGATGTTTTTCTTGTACCTGTCAAGAGAAGCCGAGCGATGACAAGCTGCACTTTATGTAGAAGAACCAACCTTTCCACAAGATCAAGGCACCCTGGTTGCTTCATCCCTTTTGCACTAAGCCTCACCACACCCCAGCACCCATGGGAGAGCCCTGCTCTCCCATGCTCTGTAGCTGTGTCAGGCTACTCGGCAGCCTAAGGGCATGCTACCCTGTATTCCAAGATTCATCTAAAAGCAGTGAGCAGCCTCCCCAGGAACCTACAATTATATCATGGGGCTGACACAGGTCAGCTGGGTTTACAGCTTGCTGTTGGCTTAAAGGATGTGACTAGAGAAGGAGCTGTTTATCCTACGATTCAATCTGCATTAAACAACCATCCACCTCCTTAAGCAGGAGAATAAGTGACAGTAAATTATGATCAGCAAGCTACACAGGGTGCCCAGGGATGATCCTCTGTGTTAGGCTGTAAAATCTTTGCTTGCTGCAGCTTTACTCACTTGCGATCAAATTCCCTGTAGGCATCCCGCAACCAGCTCAGGGATGGCTTGTTCTCACTGGTCAGGCCATGGTGCAGGTACACCAGAGTGTAATCACTCTCCACATACTGGTCCAGAGTGAATTTCAGGTACCTGAGAAGAAAGCACTGATGAACTCCCTTTGTGCTCTGCTACAGAGAGGCTCTTCCTCCCTTTGGGATTCTTTGTGTATGCCATAACAGGGGATTTGCATCTCCAGCAATGGAAGTAAGCACTTAGGAGGGCATGTCCAGCTAAAGAAGCTACTGCAGATGGATCTGTCCCCAGGAATCCAGCAGCTGAGAATTAGGTCAGATTTAAGAAATTAACAGCA
The DNA here is from genome assembly GCA_013397315.1 of Donacobius atricapilla. Classification (NCBI taxonomy): domain Eukaryota; kingdom Metazoa; phylum Chordata; class Aves; order Passeriformes; family Mimidae; genus Donacobius; species Donacobius atricapilla. Next base: position 33,794 of record WBMY01000388.1, read on the forward strand.
GCCTACTAAGACTCTACTTACCCCAGCAGTTTCACGTGATCTAATTGATGACTTGGGGGCATCCGGCAGGCACTGAACAAAATGACTTTTCTTCCATATTTGTCATCACCTGCAGATAAAATGCCAGAGATTTCAGGGAGTTAAGGACTTCATTGTCATCTGGGCAGCAAGAGGAAAAGAAAGAATGAGAAACCACCATAACAAGGCACAGCTGCCAGCAAAGCTAAATCTGATTTTCAGCAGTTATCATGGGCCTAGTGTGGAAGCAGAAACCTGAACACCAAGGACTTGGCAAGTCAACAATGAGAATGACAAACAGATTCCCTGCTCCAGCCCTGAACGGAGAGGAAGGACTGGAAGCCTGGATGCCTCAGGGCACATAGAGATGGAGGCAAGTACAGAACAGAGTGCTCAGAGCATTAATCCTGCAAAGCTGTCCCTGGGCACTGCTCCTGATGCACACTGTGTCCAGGAAGGCGCAGGGACAACTGCCCCTTACTGGCACAATAGCTCCTTCCACTCTGCACACAGTCTCAGACTAACTTCTAATAGTCTGGTTCATCTGTTTCTTGCTTCACCTGAAGCTTAGTCTTACACACAGAACACAGGCCATTTCATATCCTGGAAACCAAGAAATTCCTAAAAAAAGAGCAGTTCCAGTCACATCCCAAAGATGAGAAACAAGCATCATCCTAAGTCACTTCTACAGATGGGCCAAGCAGGGCTGCTGGATTGTCCAGGAGGATTGTAGAATAGCTCTTCACTGCTTCCTAGATTTTCCATCCACAGAAGAGATTTTTCCAGCCTGAGATGGAAGGAGCTGCAAAGTGCAGTGTAACAAAGCATTCTTTGTAAAGCCATGCAGAAACAGTCCCCATCACACTGGAGCCAAATAACCCATAAAGCACCGTCATGTCATGGAGGGCACTCCCAGCCACCACTTGAGGCTTCTGAGACAACAAGCCAAGTTTTCCCCAGAGCAAGTCTTCCACCGTCAGTGGACTTCTGCCAGCAGAGATCTCAGCCCCATGAGCAAAGCCCAAGCAGACACGCATGGCCAAGCTTAGCAGACATGCTGGGGAATAGAGAGATTTGGATAATAAGAACCAGGTCACAAATCCTGCAGCCATACAGAGTTTGAGGAAAAGTCTGATTCTCTCCCAGACACAACACCCAATCCATTTCCACAAAGATTACTTCTTTTTATCAGCAGTGGAGATGAAATGGTTCCTTGTGTGTGAAGGGTGAAAGTCTTCCCACCTTTTTAGCTACTCACCCTGCTCTGAAACCTGTGTTTTCTTGTCAGGTAGAGTGCAACAGTGAATGGGGCTGCTAAGGTTATACTCAACAATACCCTCCTTACTCCCATATGGTAAACCATCTCACACAGACCACAGCACAGAAAAGCAGCACTTATGTAGGACAGACCTGCATTATTTCATTCCTCTTGAAATAAATCCTTTTCCCAGCATGGATTTACAATATTCACGCAGCCATTTTCTCACCTTTGCACAGGCCCTCAACTACCACTTGGATACACCTGCCATGCAGCAACTGAGGTCTCGGAATAGCAAACCTGGTATTTCTGGGAACACTGCCTGTTAGTACCAGATGACCACTTGGTGCTGCAAATGGCAGCCAGAGAGCCCATACACACCAGCCATTACATTAAGATGCCACCCTTTTGCTCCCATCTTGCCAGAACAGATTCTCTTGCTACTTGTTCATTTTTATTGTCACTTACAAATCCCATTTTCAAGTCACTCACCAGACAACACAGAATTTACTGATGTGCACAAGCCAGAAACTCTACCAAAGCTACGGACACTGCGGCAGCACTATGTAGGAGCAGGAGAGGGGCGGCACAGGCCATCACACTGACGTACACATGCGGAGATACAGGGCAGCTGGGGAGGACGCGTGACCTGGAACGCAGGGCTAGGAGAGAGCAAGGCTCATCGGGAACAACCGGATACATCACAGCCAGGCCACAAGACCAACATCACATCACATATCCCACGGTAGCCCACTCTCTGCCTAGCCCAGAGTTTCTTGGTAGCTTGCTGTGAGCTTTAGGGTCAGGTCTAATGAAATTGAGTTGTCTAAAAGACAGTTGCAGGCTACAAAGTCCTGCGTAAGGAACATGGCATACTGTGACCCTTCCCATTGGTTTTGAGTGACTCATACGTCTCTATCTGAAGGACAAAGGGCCTGTATAAAGCACCAAGGAGATGCAGCATTTGAGAATCTGCTGACTTTTATAGTGATGAAAAAGAATGGTCAGAAAGACATCAGATCTTTGCAGATCATACATAGCTCTAAGCTAAATTCAGAACAGATGATATTTTCAGTTAACTGAGAGGCTGCATTTCACACCAGAGTGGATGGTCTGAGGGCCAGATGCAGACTGCAAGCTTAATCAAGGCAGGCGTTCGTGGTGTGCAGTACAGCACCATGTTCGTGCCATGTTATGGGTGGCCATACACTCAGCTCAGGCTTCTGGGCACTGATTATCAGACCTGACAAGTCACAATTCAGGAACAGCATAGCTTAAATAGCTTTCTCTGAAATGACATAAAAGCCTACAGCAAGGCCTATGCAAAGGCTACAATCTTGTTCCTTATATAGCCTTGGTGAAAATGTCTGGGATTACTGGTAAAGAATAAACAGACAATCCATGATTCTGCCAAAGGGAAGATGGCATGTATCCCCTGGAAAATTTCCAGGGCCAAGTACATCAAAAGATAATCTACAGTGCCCCGGATGACTGAAAAAGGAGTGGCCTGCTTTGCCTTCCAAATCAGAATGAATTTATGCATGAGACCTACAAAGGAACCAGCACACCCTTTTCTGTGTTCTGGGTTTTGCTCTAGTCTCATCACACTGAGCTCAGCTTGTCAACACAGAAACTTTCAAAACCATCAACTGCCAATCTTGTTTCTACCTGACATATATCTGATCAGTCTCCTTGCTCCAGACATGACAAAAACAAAAATTCAGCATCAAAGCTGAACAATCAGTTGCTCCAATTTATAAACAAGAACCTAAAGCCCATTCCATGCATTCTTGTTGGAGGAAACTACCTTCAGGTGGCCCCTCTGCCTCCTACAGAACAGATTCTTATCAGGTTTGATCTTTTCCAGAAGCTCCATCCCTTGTACTATTTGCTTTCCTGTTTGCAGTATTAATCTTATGTATCTAGGTTTTCGCCCCTTGTTTGCAATTGCAAATAGCTGAAGTTTCGACTGAACACAACTATAGACCATGAAGTAATCACTTGGATTCTCAGGCTGCCTCCTACCTCTCCCAGATGAGGAATGCTCAATAGTTAACAACAAATCAATAACCAATTATATACTATCAGTACTCACAGAGCACCCCAGCTTTTAAGTTCATACATAAAAATATTTTCAATGTACACTGGAATTAAACTACCTCCCTGAAGGAGGTGATTCAGATTATTTTGCTTTTAACAACGAAGAGCAAGACAGTAGCCAGTATCTAAAGCCTCTCCAGTCAAGACAGCTGCTCATCTAAAGAGATATGAACTTGTAGCAGAGATGGACATAAGCTCCTGAACACCATTATGGCACTTTTAAGGCCTGAACTGCATTCCTCCTGTCACTCGAAAAGCAGCATTCCCAGGGCATTTCTAAGACAAGGGGCAAGGAAAATCACTGCTGTCTTTCCAAGCATTGAGTGCAAGGCCAAACTTCTAAAAGGGCTGAAACTGAAATACTGAGGTAAATGCTTCAGATTGAAACCTGCAGCAATACGAACGTATCACAGCAGAAATTCACATCAAGATGGCAATAATGTCCCAAGATAGGGCATTAAATGAATCTGCACGGCCAACATGGAAAATACATCCTTGGCATGCAAATCCTGTTATTTCTTATTTCTAGGTAAAGAGAAACATATCCATCACACATCCTGAAACATATCCTTTAGCATTTATGTCATGATTTCAGGCAGCCTAACTGCAGTCTAGAGGCTCCTCATTCCTACCTTCATGAGATCACCTCAGTTAAGTGTCCACCTTGCTGAAAGATTCAAATGGGAATATTCAAGTACTTTGATACTGACAAAATGCAGATGCATAAAACTTGCCACCAAAAGCTAGTGTTACTGCTAAGACAGCAAAGTTAACAGAGTTCAGGGTCAAGGAAAGGGCACCACTACAGAATACTGGAATGTTACTACACAAGTTTCACAAAGCTTAGCATGTTTAATCAGAGCCACTGTCAGTAAAAAAACCTGTCAAATCTAATTTCATTTCAATTAGCTACGCTAAGCTTATGGCACAGCTGGGAAACATTTAAGTATAGTAGATTTTAGTTGCCCATTGAATTCCAGAGTGGATTTAGTCCTGAACGAAAAGAAGGTAAGGAGCTCAAAGCAGAAGTATTTTAATACATGATTTCCTCCACCTCAATATTCCCAATATCCAAACACTGCCAGAATCAGAAAGCCTTATGAAGTGAATATAGCTTTAACTGATACAAAAATATACTAGAGGGTCAGATTAAAGAATGCAGAATGGGAGGATGTCTGAGAGCATAGAAAAAGGGGGAGAAGACTCCACGTAATGAGGAAATGAGAATCAGCATTTCCATGAATTGTGTGAAGGTCTTAGCAGCAAGAATTTCACACCAATAGAATTCTTCATGTACATTGAGAAGCATGAAAGCACCAGCAGCCAAATTATTGAGACTTAGGACTGAAGTCCGGAGAGTATTAACAAATGCTCAGCAAGCCCAAGGCAGTCAAGCACAGCTTTGGGCAAACAAGTTACCAGAACACAACATCTCTGCAGCCAAATGGAGAAGAGATAGATAACAGTTGCTTTCAGATGAAGAATCCAGTTTAAGTGCCAGCTGCTTAGCACGTGAGTGCAGCAGCAGATCATGTGAAAGAACAGGAAGCAATCCTAGAATGAACTTCCAGAGCACATATGACAACAGGATAAAGTGGAGTTCAGACTGAACTGGGCCAAGCAGGCCACCACCATGACAAGACAGGAACAGGATTTACATTGAGACCCATGAGCCCCCAAGTGCCCGAAGTAAAGCCCGCACGTCAAATTTGGCTCAGATGATTCTGCTGTGCCTGAGGCAGAGGTGCAGCCCTCGGACAACAATTTTGTGCAGCCTTTGCACTCCTGAAAAATTGCCAGTGCAGCCTAAGGCTGAGCAAAGTTTGGGCTCCCCTGAGACAGTCCAGCTACAGGCCATGGTCATGCTGAAGGAATACCATGATCTACAGAACCAAATGTTAGTGCCACAAAAAATCTACCTACCTGGTTGGGCCCCATCAAGTGCACCCTGGTCTGGAGGAATAGAAAAAAAGTTATAGCAAGCCAAGCTTTGCATCCTTTCCCAGAAAGTAATCATGAGGGTGAAGTCTGAGGGCCTAGCCAGATTGCCACTGGGATGCATTTAGCTGCTGTCTTGCAGCATTCAACCTCCTTCCATTTCATCTTTCCCTCATGCTCCCCTCCAAAGCAACCTTATCTAACAATTACAGTTAATAACAGCAACCCTTGATTCCCAAATCTCTTTCTTGAATTTGCAACTAATTCTGTATAATCAAATTTCTTGCCCTTACTGTTGCATTTCCTCTGCCACCAAAATGGCAACTGCTGTACTGCCACTTTTAAAAGGGTTAATTGCAATTAATTCTGAAGCCCTCTGAACAGCTTCAGAAGTGTACAGAGAATGGCATCATACCATATGAATAACACATCCCACACCCGTAACTTCTTTTCATGATTAGTAGATTCTGAATAAAAAAAAAAATGAACTGCCAATTAGAATTTAAAAAAAAATGTTCCTCTAGTTTATGAAGGCATTTATTATCACACCCAACCCCTTTCCATCACTCACAGCTATATACTCAACAGACCCACATGGGCTTATCAAGGCCCCTGCCTTTGCAGAGCAGGGCTCTAGGAAGAAATTCTCCATTCTCTTAGCCTCCCCTAGAAACTTAAAATTACTTAGATACTCTCCCTTCCCTTGACCTTGCAAATCAAAATATGGCGCACAAGCTGGGCTTGCTTTGGATGGACTCAGTTCTACAGAGGCAATTCATCATTTATTATCATACAAAATATTCTTAAACAAACGAACAAACAAGTTAAAAGCCGGAAACTACATCCAAAACCAGCAGAAATGCAGGCAGTCTGTATTAATGGAGCAGTAACAATGTACCATGCCTGAAGGGAAAAGAACCCTTGTTACCCTTTGCTAATGGGCCTTTGCTGAGTCTGTTAGCCACCAAAGACAGCCTGCACACACCTTCAACACAAGTTTTGTCTGCCACCTCTACCTTTGCCTGCCTAGAGAAACAACAACTACTGCGGCTCCAAGACTGATTTTACCTCCCCATGTCAATCACCAACACCTACAGCAAATCATCAGCACTAGTTACAGCTTTGGCACCTGCAGCCACATTCGTTGGGTAGGTTTGCTACCAGATTCACCAACAAAAATAGATTTACTGCTGAAATTGCAGCTCCAATCCAGTGACACAAAAGAAGTTACACTCTCCACACATACTGGCATCACAGATTGACAATTAATGGTGTGAGGCAGCAGATCTCCCACATAAACATGCTCTGAGCTCCAACAAAGTTTTGAAATCACCGAGCAGGGATTATGTAGCTGGAGTATATAGTGATAGCCACTTTCCTGACCACTGATACACTATCTTCTACCCTCCATAGCAGTGAGAAATTCATATGCCAATATATGTTAGGTCCCGTTTTCTTATCCCAAAAGAAAGTTATTGTGAAAAATGAAAATGCTGATGAACCTCATGGCCATCGTTTTGCATATTGACCACAAAGAAGAGACCAGTATTTCCGACTGGGCAGCAGAATGTGAAAGGAACACCTTGCCAGAGCTGACAAGAGCCCTGCTCTTCCCACACAGCCACAGGTTTCCAGTACGAACTACCATCTCCAGACACCTCCTTTAGACTATTATTAACTACCTGCCTTAGTTTTGCAATTCAGCCTGTGCTAAAATTCAAGGTTAAGACTATGTCACATCTAGTCTGCCTCAACCCCCAAGAAGATGAAAGCAGCACCTTTGCCATGTAAGAACTGGCAGGAAAACACAGAAACTCTCAACATAACAGAAACTTGGGATGGTTCCTTAACAGCCCTCAACCAGGAGCTTGAGTTTCCTCCAAATGCTATGTGACGTGAACAAGGAAAAAACCACACTTTGCAGAAGTGGATTGTGCAATGAAATCAAATCTCCTCTCTTTCAGTTTCTGGCTATGTGTAAAGAATTCACCGATACAGTGCACACAAAAAGAGGCACTCAGAATGAAGAAGAATAAAACCACACAGAGACCTCTCCAGAGCCTGCATAAAACTCTCCATAAACACACACTTCAAGGCAGGTCTGAAATGACCAGCAGAGCACCAACATCTTCCTTCAGAAAAGCAGAGTCCCAGAACCAAAAGAATGTTTCCTTAAACTAAAATACTGTGATTCCTAACAATACTCCAGCTCTGAGTACTCCCTCAGGACTGTGGCCCGGATGTCTTTCGCTGTCATCTTTGTGTAACACACCATCACATGGGACAGAAGTAACGTGCCTGCTCCTTTCCCATGGACAGCCTCTTCCTGCAAGAACCCAGTCCCCAGAAGAGACAGGAGCATAGGGCACAAAGGAGAGTCTTCATGAAATTGCTGCTCTATTTTTAAGTGAAAAAGAATCCCCAAAACCTTATTTTCCTAACAAATTCTGCAAAATGTTTTTCAGTACTTTCCCCCCTTAGGTCAGATAGCCAGGCTTTTCAACTTCAGCATGTCTTTGACTGAATCAGAAATTAAGGTCAGCTAGAAAATGAGTGTGCTAACTTTTTGTCATCAAAACTGGACTTTTATAAAGTTATTAACATCACACGCACATCCAGCAAGAAGCAATTACTTTTCTGACCACACAGGATAACACTGGGATCATAGAGTTCAGCCCGAGGATGGGAACCAGCCTTCTGCTGTTGTCTCAAAATAGCATCATCATCCCAGAACATATTTCAGGACAGACAGGAACAGAGTTAGCCACAAACTTTCTTCTCTGAAGTGCGGAACAGGGAAGGACATAGGACAGAAAGCTAATGAATCAATAGAATGGACAAAACTACCCTTGATCTGCTGCCATCTGCTAATGTTTACAATAGAACTAGGATAATTTTGTTTCAGGTTCAGCATAGCCAGTGTTCATTGTACCTGGAGCTGCTGAAAAATACAATTTGTCAGCAGAGCCAGATCTGAACAGTTCCTTATTAATCCTCCAGTGAGATTTTTATTCTCCAGGCTACCTCGAATAGGATTTTTCCAGACTCTCCCAGATTGTTTGCCTCCAACAATAATCCAGAGAACACTATCCTGTCTGATACTGTGAAGAGTTAAAATTATCAATTACTGACAAAAAAAAATTAACACCTTCACCCTGGAACCAAGATTACAAGTCAGATCCCTTTGATCAACTTGATAAATTCTCCTTTCAGAAGATGAGAAACCAGCAAGTCTCAAACCTATGGCAGCAAATCCTCTATCTGGAGCTGCGCTCCAAGCCCTCCCAGTGCCAAGGAAGGCATCACGCCACACGCCATGTGTGGGACCATCACATGCTTTCAGACACATCAGCTACCGGTGAAAATTGGCCAGCAAGAGCCAAGAACAGAAGCTTCTCTGAGCACTTTCTGCACTATACAGAGGCACTGCAGGGACACAGAGCTCACTAGGAATACAAATTTAAGCCACAACAGGAAAGAGATCAGAATGCAGGCACGGCTCCCAGTCAGCCACCATCCCACCCCGGAATCTTTTCAGGAAGCTGGCTAATTCTTCATTTGCTGCCCTAGACCGAGTCAAACGGCTACTGGGGCTACTGGCTACGTTCCAAAAGCCTCTGACACACACCTCCACTGGGGTGATACTCCATTCAGAGTGCTTGCCAAAGAAAAACGTCCATTACCTTGCAACGTAAATCCCACAGAAAGAGTGGTGTTTATGTCAGGAGGCAGCAGACAAAGTATATCCTTGGTTTGGGCTGGCATTCCAGTCTTATCAATGTCTCTGATCTAAACTCTGCTAAGCACTTAGTCTGAAGCTTAGCCTAACGACCCTATTATTTAACTCCCCCTTTCCCAGAGTCCTCAGACACCAGTTACCTCTGCATATTCCAAATATTCTGGCTATTACCACTGAAATGGTAGAGCCCACACACCTCTCTCTTTCTGGTTTCAGCAGCAGAGACCAGGGTGCTGACCTCTATAAACCAGTCCTGAAAGTCCAGCCCCATGGAAGAAGCTTAGTAACACATTTGTAAATGAAAACACTTCTGGGAAATCTGTAAGGCATAATGGCCCAAATGTCAAACTCCTGTCCTGTCAAACTGAGCAGGAGACAATAAAAAACAAGGGTTTGAGTCTGCCACTATCATTTTGTTCCACAAAAGATGGATCATGCGAGATCAGGAAAAAGAAAGCTCATTTGAGAAAACTGCCCAGAGAAGAATGATATCAAGACAACTCTTACCAAAGTAAGTGCCTGAGACTCTTTCTGTTGTGGTCAAATTGCTGCAGAACAACCCTGAATCAGGAGGACTCCAGCTTGTGCCTCTGCTTCCTTGAAAATTCACAAGTGGGGCAGGGACTAAGGTACAGAGAGATGGCAGTAGGAGGGGTAGGAGGTGGCAGTAGGAGGGGTAGGAGGTGGCTATAGTCAAGCAGGAAGTATGAATCAAGTCACAGCAAGCTGAAGTGCTTCTTCTTTAAAAAACAAGAAACACAAGACAAACTGGCCTTACCCTTCACTCAGGCTCACCACAGCAACTTGGAGAATACCCACAAAACTCTTTTTTATGGAGGTCCCAGCAGTATATCACCAAAGGTTAGTGTAAATAAAATGATATGGACAAGAAAACACAAAGGAAATCCAAATGCTTGTGACCCTGAATGAACAGTGGAACACAGGCCTATTCCTCCTATTTCAGATTTCTGTACATGTTATTTCTGGACAGGATGGCAAGCTCTGGCCATTCAGATACGAGTGATGCCACCTACTGTGGATTTCTCAGTCATCTGAGGACCTTACAACTGTATTGCTTAACTAGGTAATTTCTGTGGCATTACCAAGCAAAAACCACTTTTGTGCCCAGGATGTGGTAAAGGGCCATATCTAAAACAATTCTGCAAAAGCAACTGAGTCCTGATAATAACATAATCAAGTCAGCAAGAGCCAAGAAGTAACCCAAGTTTAGCTGAAGTCAATGGAAAATTACACATATCACAAACATTCAAGAAGTTTAGTGTTCCTTTTGTGCCACTTCATTGCCACCTGGGCTTGGCAAACAGCAGATGTCCCCAGAGCCCTATTAGACAATCCCTTCCTCAGCCTAGCTGCAAAGATATCAAAGGAGAAAACAGAAAGGTTCCCACCTGCTACTTCCACAATGTGGTGCCTGGCGATATCATAGTAGGGATCATCCCACTGCAGGTGAATGACAGGCTCAGGGGAGCCTTTGGAGTCACCTGCACAAAGTACAAGAAACAAGCAATCAGAAGAAGGGATCTGGAGCACATTGGCAAGTATAAAGAGACAGAGGTGTAAGAAAAAATGGCATTTCTACATGGGAGGGACTAATGTATGCAACGGTACACCTCGAAAACCCACTTCTGAAATTCTGAGTGGACAAGAGAAGCAATGACTTCAGAAGAGGCCTGTCAGTCCAATGAGATCCGTATGTGTCCCTCAGAATGTACACTCTCTCAAAAAACGTTCAGGTATGTCACAAACATTCACAAAGACAAAATCCCAAGGACACCATCACAGCTTTTTTGGAAAGGAGGATCTTAACACAGTCCTTTGATGGATAATCATCCTGTACGTCCTTCAGCTAAGTTTCCTGACCTCTTTGTTCATAGTTCATAGCACAGGATTTCAGAGCAACAGCTCAGGTCTCCAGCTCCACCTCTCAGATGGAAGTTTGAGACCATTCCAGTCCAGAAGACCAAACTCTCCTGCAAGAAACCATAGTGGAGGACACTCAAGGATTTACAGCACATCTATACTGTCAGCACCAAAATGCAGCCAGGCACAGGACTGAGAAGAGCATATTTACAGCAGCTGGCTCTGCACTTTTTAGTGCTGTTCAATACTGAGGCTGATTCACTTGGGCGTGGTGCAAGTTTAATGTGTCTATAAAGCTTTTAAATGGAGCTGGGGCTCTCTGTATATGTAGATATGACCCACACAGCTGCAGGACAAACAACTGCTTTTTGGCCAAAACCCAGATCCCAAACAAGCAGGATACTTACCTGATTCGGGACAAGCAGGGACTTCATCTGCTGGCCAGTTCTTATCATCTATGGAGGCCAGTTTGAGCTGGCTGAGGGACTGGCTGGTATCATCCAAGTTCAGGTCATCCTGAAGCTCTGAGAGTGGGTCTGTAGCCATGGTCCCCAAATACCACAGTTTATTTTGCAGTGCCTAGAACAGGGACTGGAGAGATTGTTAGGTGAGACACAGAGATCACAAATCTACCTCTCCGCAGAGGCGCTTCCTCTTCTCACTGATTTCCCCACAGTACTCCCTGATCTTCACTTATACACAGATTGTTTCCCCTCCCCCTTAATACAAGCAGGAACAACAACCCCTCCTCCTCCTCGCTGGAGGCACAACATGTCAGATTCTTTCATGCCCGTTGCTATCAAAGGCCATCAAGAGCTGTACCAACCCTCTCAAGGAGTCTCTGCTTGACCACGGCTCTGGACAGAATGGTTTTCCTCTCCTGAAACAGAAGCAGCACCAGGACTCTGCGGAAGGCGACAGGCTGCACCAGCCCCTGCCTGATACATTCCCTGTATGGCTCTGAGCTCCCCCTCCCTCCGGCGGCTGGCACAAAGCCCGGCTGTTTCCACAGTTGTCCCAGGGCTGGAAGCTCTCCCAAGAATCACCCCCCTCCTTCTCCCCCATAATGGAGAACCAGAGCTCTCAACAACACTGAAGTGGGTGCTTCAGTGTGCTGGGATCTGAACAGAGAAGTGAACAGCTCCTTAAAACAGGAATTTTTTAGGCTGAGCTAGTAAAGCAGGATGAACAGTACACATACAATCCTCATCTCCTTTCAGCATCACCCAGTAAATCCTTTCTCCTACATAATAGCTAGCAGCAAGGAATCATCTCTTTCATTTAAAGCCATGCTGCCTAAATGAGTATTTTTCACCAAGTATGCTATAAGGAGACCAAAGAATTAAGAGGGTCCAAGAAACAGACAGGTCAGTGCATTTGCTGTCGTTTGCAATATTTCTCACTCTCATCTGAAGCGGAAGATACATTAAAGCTGGGATTGAGCTAGCACAGCATACAGGACCAGCTCTTAGGGACAATCCTTGGGAAGCAGCTGCTAGACTCTGAATTCAGTCTCCTGGAAGTGAGCAAGGAAACATTAAAAAGGACAACTATGTAGATCGGGATTGCTCACAGAGAACCCCATGGACAGCAACTCAGAGATCGGCAAGCCAAGAGGAACTGCAGAAAAACAAAGTGACACCTTGTATCAGCGAGAGTCTCCATATCACTGTTTCACAGAGATGGCTCCTGCTTATTTTGCTTTATGAGGAGAGCAGAGGGTTCAAAGACGATCTGAGGCGGCACAACATCTTAGTGTGAAAAGTTTATTCGCAGTAAAACTATTTCTTTTAGCAGAATGGACAGGAGGCAATGATGTTTTGCATCTTCCATCCCTAGAACTTGAATGTGTATATTCATCCCGAGAAAACAATGAAACAGTTACTCAGACTAACCACAGAGGACAAAACCTGGGAGAGATTGAGCTCTGGAAGACGCCACATCCATGCTGAGGTCTACATTTGCCATCAAGCTTGGGGATGCATTTTGAGAGCACAAGGAAATTGGATATTCAATGGTTTTCCTCTCCCTTTAGACCATTCCAATCTTATTATTTACTTCCAGTCCTCCCTTATCTGCTACTCACCAGTTTACAACCAGTTTTCACCTCTCTGGGGCTCCCAAAGGACTGGAAGCTATTGCTAATCAAATGCAATGTTTCCCAACATATGAAAGAGCATAATATATACAGGCAGCAGGTCATCAAGACAGCACATCAGACACACAGGGTCCCACCACTGCAGCCATGCAAAGACCCAAGCAAAATTATTCCCTGCCCTCTGGTGAGGGCTGCCAGAGCTGCCTGACCTCCTCTGATCTGGACAGGGCAAGGAGCAAGAAATCAGGTTCCCTAGCACCGTGAGCTCATGCTGGAACCACGCAGCAGTGGAGCCAAGGGACAAGGACTCCCCACCCCTAGCAGCTGATCCGATTTCTATGGTAACAGCAGGCACTGACTCCTATGACTCAGCGAGCTTCAAGTATTTCCCACAGGAGCTCAGCAGCCCCAAAAGCCAGTGCTCCATGCTGAGGAAGCATCCATGGCTCCCCAGGGCAGCTCTCAGGGACTTCCCGGCCCGAGTGGGGACAGAGGACCCACATTCGACTGCTGCCATCACTGAGATGCCTTTCATGGGAGATTCTTGGGGACGCCCAGTAGCAACCACTTCCCAAAGCCGGGTCCTGACGCTTGGGGACCAAATCCAAATCCCCCCACAGAGCAGTGAGGGTACTGCCATAGGGCCAGCAAGTCACCAAGCATCCTCCCTTGTCCTACATGGATCACCACTTGGCTTCACAGTCCACTTGCAGCACGTGTCCAGAGACAGAGGAGCAGGTTACTAGACAGCCCTGGGGGATTTCCCCTGAGGTGTAAAACTAATCTTAGTGTGGCACCACGTGGAAGAAAGAAGTTGTTAGTAGGATCCACACTGCAAAAAGAGCTCAGGGGATAGTGCTGGTGTCTCATCCCTTGGAAAAACAGACAAGGCTCTCCAGATACCTTCATGTGGTTTTCACAGCCAGATCCATTCCTTGGCTGTAGTTACTGCTCTATGGTGGTAATGGACGCAGGATCCAGGGCAGAAGACCTCTCAGATTTCAGATGCTTCTTGTGAACCAGACTGTAGTACTCAGAGAGTCCCAGAAGGTTTTTCAGAATTTTCTCCAGCCCTTTCCCAACGTGCAAAAGGCAAAAGCACGGGGTCTCACATCAGATAACCATACCACAGTTTAGAACATGTAAGGCTCTAAATGCTAGGGAACTAGTAGGCCCTGAGAAGGAGAGAACTGGACTTAGGCTGCAAGACACAAATTGAGGATCTTCATATAAGGATACAGATTTCACTTTCCAATAATGCAGCTGCATGAGATGCTTCCCTGTGTACTCAAAAATGATCCCTAAGGATCTGCCATTCAACGGAAACTCCATATATATCATGATGATATAGTTGTTAAAATGGGTAAAGTGTTTAAAACACTTCATGTTTTTTAACAATAAAAGAGCATGCCAACAGATTAAACTCAGTTTAAAAACTGCACCTGTTTTACATAAATGTCATGACAAGATGCAAGTGGTACATTCCATATACCATATAATAAGAAAAAATTACATACCTAGATTTAAGAAACAAAAATTCTAGCCAAACATTTAAAAACTAAAGAATCAGACATGGCAGCAGAAGCATTTACTTACTGCCAGGCCCTGAAGAGCCAACTGTTATCTTTTTTTCCAAGTATTAAAGTATGTTTTCTGCAACTACACTGCACCTGAACACTTGCCGTGGAATAAAAATTAACTTTCCTAGATAAGAGAGACATGTGATGGAGACTAGCACATTGTGCTAAAGAAGAGAACTCTGAGCATTAAAATACAATTTTCACACAAATTCCAAGCTGAAGATTCCTTATATAAGATCCAGAATTTACCCAGGGAAGATTATTCATTTATATCCAGGAAATCCTGGTAGCTGTTGTTCATGCAAACTATTTTTTTCTGCAATTTCAGTTTCACTACTTTTCTACCACTTATTTCTAAGCTATACCTGCTTGGTAGTTTCCTTTTCCTGTTTTCCTTCCAGATGTACTATTAATTCAGAAGTGAATTACACTTCAAAATATGATGCACATATTACCACACCCTGGAGCAGCACATACAATAAAGAATTACAGAAGCGAAGTGTCCTCTTTTTCAGTGCAAGATGAACAAGCAATGGTCAATACAACACAGTCCCAGTTCTGGGATTATTTTTCTGACTCTGCTGCCATCCACACCTCCTCCCAGTTTTGGCTTATTTGCACAAATGTCTCTTTTTCTGTACACATCAATCAAGACCCTGCACTTTGCTACAGTACAACAAGCACATTGCAAGAAAAGGGGGCAGTTCCTCAGCAGACCTTCAGAATACTCACATGCATGAATGAGTTCCAGAACCAAGACTCACTCACAAAGCCCACCCCGTGTCTTCCCTCACACCAAGACTGATGATACCACTGAAAGCATCACTACCCTGGTACTACCCTCAAAGAACCTAGAGGTAAAGAGCCAGACCTTGTCATGGCTCACCATGACCAGTAAACTCAGGACAGACACACTATTGCTCAGGGAAGCTCTGTGGTCCTCCATTATTCCAGAAGCTGTTTAATTGAGCAGCCTTCCTTCCCCAGTCATATGAATCCGTTTGCTGAAGGCCACCCCTGTGCCTGCTGGAAATCCACCCGAGCGAGAAGTCAACCTCCCCTTACTGGTTCTCTGCAGAGACGGAGGGCAAAAGCGCTGAACTCTCCAAGTGTCCTCTCCGGAGCTGCTGCACAAAGTTCAGAGGCTGCTCCCGGTGTCGTGCGGGTCTCACCTGGGACGGAGGGAGGCAGGGGGGCGCACACAGCCCTGCGCAGGCTGCACCCCTCCTCCTCCCTCCCCATCATCCCCTCCACCAGACACCCGTTCTCTCCCGTTCCCTTCCACTCATCTCCTGCGAGACCCCTGAGCGAACCTCAAAACTGCTTACGAGACTCACAGATTAGCTATTTACACTGTTAAAACAAAGGTCCCCTAGAACACGCCGACTGCCTGAAGGCAGGACAAGTACCAGCCCCTGCTGCTGGGCACCGGGGTTAATGGCAGGCAGCCTCAGGCCGCTGCAGCCGCCGAGCGAGGTCGGGAGCGGGCGGGAGCAGGCCCGGCGGTACCTGCACCGCCAGCACGGACCAGCGGGGAGCAGGACCCCGCGGGCTGCCGGCCCCGCTCTNGGCCCGAGGGGCGGCTGCGGAGGCGCGGGGACCCGAGCCAGCCCCGCGGGCGGAGCCCCTCGTAGGTGCGTGCCGAGGTCCAGAGGGGGTGGGATGAGCGGCCCGGCCTTCCCGAGCCCCGGGTTTGCGCCTTTAGCTGTCCCCGGCGTGTGCGCGCCCCGCAGCCCCTGCGGGACGGCGGTCTGCACCGTGCGGCGCTTGTAGGAACTGCCGGCCGAGAAAAGAGCGCGTCGCCCTGTTTTAGGCCAGTCATGACGGTACATCCTAGAAATACTGCTCGTGAAACAATAGGAATGCTGCACGGGTACTGTCTGAGGTGAGAAATCAGAGATTCGTCCCTCTTCCCCAGTTTAAAAGGGAAAAAAGATCATAAAAGTAGTGATTCTCACGGCAGGCCCCCAGGATTACTGCATAGTAGAGTATCCATCTCCAGTTTTCATCTTCCTCTTATCCAGCAGCCGTCATGTCACATAACAGCCAGCGTTAATTCATCCATCGTGCCTTTGTGCAGGAGATCCCGAGGTCTCCAAGGCAGCAGCTGATGAAACCGCAGTCCTCAATGACCCTGTTTGCAGGCTGTCCACCAAATATTTCCACAGGCTGCAAAAAGCTTCCAAACATGAGCCATAGCAAGCCAGGGTGCTGGGGACTGAGAATCAGCATGTTGAGCCCATCTCAGCCATATTAAGACCAGTGGCAGGTGCAAAGAAGAATTGGATAAGGCTGTGGATCCCAAATCTGCAGCTGAGATAAAAGCAAATGGGACAGCAGGCAGCAAATCCTGGACACCTGGATCTGTTGTCTCCCTCAAGGAGGATTTGATTCAGTGCTCCTTTGGTTGGCAAGCCATTCAAGGTGCATGCTCTCGCCAGCCCGCTCCAGAGGTGCCTGCAGGACTCTGATGGCAACATAACTGTGCAGAAGCCCCAGAACCACAGTCATACAGAAGTAGAGACTGTAGAGATTTTTGAGAAGGAGAGCAAAGCTTCCAAAAACTTCAGACTCATTCCCAGAGCATGGATGGAAGAGCTCACTGGAGGGGCCTGAGTGGCAGGAGGAGTATACAGAGCTGGTGGAGGATTATTCTGGCAGCCCAGGCCCCCCTATAAAATCTCTGTCCCAAAAGGGGATGATCAAGCACAGGTGGTGCTCCAGAGAGCATGATAAAGCCTTCCTGTAGCTCTGCCACCCCAAGAAGCACCACTTTGTTCCTGGCCACAAGCCCCTCCTTCAGACAGTGTGGCAAGAGCTTCAAGGCCCACGCGTTGGCCCGTGGGGCTGTGTGGCCATTCCAGTGCACCCCGTGTAACAAGGATTGCTGCCCCAAGTGAGATTTGCAGGAGCACCAGGTCCCACACTCCGGCCAGCCCCCCTTGTCCTGCCTGCAGTGTGGCAAGGCCTTTGCACGCTGGTGCGCTCTCCGCATGCACAGGGAGATCCATCTGGCCACTGGGACTGGCCCAGCCGGCCCCAAGGGGTGCCAGTGTGCCATATGTGGTGTCACCTGGCCAACCTCAGCTCCTTGTGCAACCACATGCACCAGCACGTGGGGGAGTGCACTTTCACCTGCAAGCAGTGCAGCAAGTCCCACACCCTTGCCTCTAAGCTGTGGTGCCATCAGAAATCCCAGCTGGCTGGCAAGCCCTGCAAATGCAAGCTCTGTGGCATGGGCTACACCCCTTCCCAGAGCCTTGTGCACCATGTGCTCACCCACGAGGTGGGAAAGGACTTTGAGGAACTTGCCACTACAGTGGCCTCACTTACTGTGGACCTACCTCAGGCAGTAAGACAGAAGCCACAGAGGAAGGGCCAGCACGGGGGACTTGTGGCAGAGCCCACCCTGCTCATGGTATAGGTGCTGAGGCCAGTGAGGCTGAGGTGCTGACCACAGCCAGCAGTCTCTGCTTTGCTACTTACCAGTCTCAAGGCAGATCCCAGATCCTGGGGCACATGAGACAAAGGCCATGTATCCATCAGCAAAGGATATAATCAAAATCATTGTCTCTAAGCATGAGGATAAATGCATTATGATGCAGGATGAGGCCTCATTCAGTGACGTGGTCATCATCCAGGAGAGGATGGGCTTCAGGAGCTGTGGGAGAAGTGGTAGAGGTCAAGACCTGGCTGTCCCAACATGCCTTGGCTGATCTTCTATACTTTTTAAAGCAAAGTAAAAAAACAGGATAAAACCTAGCTCTCTCATCTCTCTGTTAGCAACAGGGCCCTGTGGCTCAGCCCCAGCAGAACTGGCAGCCTTGGAGGTAACTGCCTGTATAAACGTGGGTCTTTGCAGTAGCTGCTCATTGAAACTATGAACCTACACATGCCACATGCTGGGCCTGGCACAGGGAAGACATTGGCTGTTGATGGGAATAAATTCCTAGAGAAGACACAGCGTTAATGAGCAGTGCTTCTGTTCTGCCTGTGTTACATTGTCAGTCAGTGACACAGCACTGTGGGGAAGGCAGGAAAAGTCTCAAAGCAGTGACTTTGAACAGTGCCTTCCTTTCAAGTTTTTTAATTACTTGTTGCTATTCAAGTGCTTTCCTGGGCTTTTACTCTTGTAGCTAAGCAACGCTTCTGATCATTTCAAGCTCATGCTGGTGCCAGACATTACTGGTAAGGAGCTTCCCAAGTGTTTACAAGGTACCTTGTAATATGAAGAGCATTTTTCACAATTAGCAGAAGCAAAATCCTGCCTTGGAGCTAGGGCTGAGTGTTCCTTCTCTGCTGTCACCTCGTTTGCTTGCTGTTAGCTTCCTTCACTTGTGGTGACCGGACAGTCTGTCTGAGGACATAAAAAGGATAGTTCTGTGTCTCACTGTGCAATTTTCAGTGTCCCCAGCTGAAAGGCTCCTCACCTCTCCACATAAAGGTTGACTAGTTCATCCCTGCTCAGAAGATTTTCCATTTCCTCTCCACGTTCAAGTTGGGTTCAATAATTTTGTCCCTTGTTTCTCCTCGCATATTCTTGCTTCCTCTCTTCCCCTTCTCTCCTACCTCTGCACCAAAACATTAAAAGACAGCACAGCCACAACTACATCCCAGTATCCCCTCTGCTCCATCTTCTTCAGTGCCTGTTTGCCAACTGAGGCATGCTGATGTAAGTTAGTCCTGTTGCAGGAAGGAAGTGCACAGCTATGTCAACTTGACCTCCTAGGAGGGGCTGACAATACCAGACCTAATGTCTTTCAGACCTGCCTGCTCTGCACTATTTTTTCACATAGGAGCACCATTTTCACTTGCTGAATCCTCAATTTTAGCTATTCTTGCTCTCTATCTTATGCCTCTCAAACACCTGCAATTCCCCAAATTTTCTTGTTTAGTCTTGCTTAGTGGTTTTAAATTCTCTGGGTTTCTTATGCCCACTGCACAAGAGGAAAATAGAGGCACCAAGGAATCATAAGTAGCACAGTTCCCTTTTGGGGTGCTATGAATGCAGTTATGGGACACTTCTAAAAGCTGTTCTTTGCGGTTTCTATATTAATTTTTTTTTTCATGAACTTTTTACAGCCTGTTTGCAGACAAGGTGCTAAAGTGAGATCCATGACACTTTGATGTGAGGTAAAGATGCAAGGTGCGTTCCGTTGATAACCTTTTAGGTGTCCTAATTTTTAATTATTTTCTCTATAGAGGCACATGAGCCAAGTCTTCCCTGAGTGCTTGGAGCACAGGCATGTGAGAGGGCTTGTATTTGAAGCTGCGGTGCTTCCTACTGTTCTGTGTTTGGTGCCTATCCAAACTCAAATATTGACACAGCTGCAGAATGTTCTCACTGGAGCTGGGCTCATGTGCTGTCTTTGAAGCATGTGCCCTCTGTCACAGAAGAACTGTGAGAGAAGGGGAAGCAATGGGGAGAAGGGGCAGGGAGAACCCAGACTCCTGTTGTCTAAATAGCTGACCTGCTTCTTTATTCTAAGGTAACAGGAGAGAAATAGAAGGAGCAGTTATGAATTAGGAGGTCTTCACAGAAACACTGTTCACCTAACAGTTGATCTGAGTAGGCGGGAGCACATCTGTGCCGTGCTGCACGTATCCCTTGGCTGCAAGATAAACTTAGCTGGCTAATTCTGAGAAGCCCGTAGGTGATTTCCATGGTGGTGATGCCACCATCGTGTCTTTGTCTTAGAAACAGCATGTTCTCATGTGGACAACCTTTTGCTTGACAGCAAAATGATGCATAAAGGTGTTTACTCCTAGGAAATTCCTATAAAAGCCCTGAACACCATGGTGCTGGTGAACCTCAACATGGATGGCACCTGTACAGGGTGCTGTGGCCTGACTAGAGAGCTATGCAGTGCTCTATGGCTTGGTGTTTTCAGCATCTGAAGGGGTATGGGATTATCTAATGCTATGCCCTTTCTTGTATTATGTCCAATAAATGGTATTTCAATGACTATACTGGGGGCTCTGGGTGCCTTTTTTTAATGGGATCCATAACAAGTCCTCACTGCCAGTGCATTACTTTTGGTGCAGTTGTCAGGATCCTGGTGGGAAGGGAAAAAGGATAGCAAGGAAAAGGCTGTGTGCCTGCCTGGCGCCACATGCTGGCCTAGAGAGGAGTTACACAGTGTGCTGCCTTTCAATGCCAGTGAAGGTTATGCCTCGGGACAGCAGACACACGGATTACCCAGCTACCTGGAGATCATGCACACCCATTACCATGACAGGTTCGGGCAGCAAGCACACAGCTCTCCTGGGTGGTGAGGTCACCATGCTGGCAGGACTTCACCAAAGCTTTGGGTGCTGCTGGAACACTCCTGGGTGACAAGTGTCCAGGTGTTTTGGATGATTAGGGTCCTTCGTGCTGGCAGGGCCACACCAGGTGTCAGGCATGCACACAAGTGTTACATTTAAACCTCACACCACAGTCAGGGTTCAGCCCCTGAACCTGTAAACTGGCTTAAACTTGACCAAGGCGTTTGAATGAAAAGGAGCAGGCTGCAAGGGAAGGAGACAATTCTCTGGATCCTGAAGTCTTCCCGCACCTGGCAGCTCCCTGGCCCTAAGGGACAGGGGAATCCCCGTGTGAAGGGGATTCATCTTTCTGATTGTATCCAAGGTGTTGCTTTGATCAAACTGTATAACTCACTTTAGGAACAGACTGATAAATGCCCCAATTATTGAACCAGCAAACTGTACCCATCACAGAGCAGACAAAGGTCCAATGGGCCAAGGCCAAACCCCCTATATTATTCGCCCTGGAAGTTGAAAAAGTAGTCATACAGGAAAAAAAAAATTGCCAAAAGCTTTCTTTACTTGAAAAGAAGATTCAACACACAGAAGGAAAGATCAAATCTCCCAACTGTGTAACAAGCCATAACTCTGGATGGTAAAGGTATCTTCAATCTCTTGTCCTAAGAAAGAAAATAGCATCCATCATTCATGGGTGAGTGAAGGCAGAAAGAAAATGAAATTATAAAAATTTACTTACAGGAATGGAAGAGTTAAATGTTGGAGGGGTGGGAGTCACCCCTGGAGAGGTGATACCTGATGCATGCTGTGCTGCTGCAAAGGCTAACCACAGAAACAGGGAGGAGCCCTAGAAGCTCATTGTGGAATGAGGAAAGTCCACAATGTGAAGAGTCAGCACCTTTAATTACTAACAATGTTGTAAGACACCAGAAAGGGCTGGAAAGTGTACTGAAAATTTCTAGTTACAAAGCAAAACCAAAGTAAAGAAATAGAAGAAACCTAAGTGATGGATGTAGCCTTGAGTAATCTAGAGATAAAAGGTTTCAGCAGTTACAGCTAACAACCTAGTTGCCCTGATAGGTGGGTTTGTCTTATATCACAGGGGAAACAAGAACAGCAGCTGGAAAAGAAGCAGCCAGATGTAGTGACAGAATCATCATCAGTTTTAATAAAGGTTTTTCAAACAAATGCTTAAGCAATAAAATTACAGTAGGAACCAGAACAGAAGTAATGTTAAAGGAAGATGGCATAGGTAAGTATTAGAAGATATTCATACCTGTGTGATAACCAAGCTTAACTTACAAAAGCTTAACTGCTGTATTGCAGCATGGCTTAAAGTTAGCCTTATATACTGCATGATCCCATGGAAGGTGGTAAGACCTTTCCTTTAAAGGAAAGACAAGAAGAGGGTAAAAATCTATGCATAAGTATAACAAAGTTGACTTAAGCTGCAGTGTAAAGGCTATCTGGTTATTATAAAGAAGGGACAGAGATGCAGAAATGAAAAAGAAAGTGACTGAGGATACTGAAAGTTGCTTGTGCCTCCTCCCCTAGTGAGGAGTAGAGGTGGCTGTGTCGGACACAGCAGCAGCTCTGACTTCACCACTCTTGTTTGTGCTCTTTCCTGTCCCTGCCTGTGCTGTCTGCCTCAATGCTGCTTCCCCTGCTAAGTACTGTGGGTATTTCTAGGGTTGTGTCTAATCCCATGCACACACTCTCCACCCAGGTCATTTCCACCCAGGGAATGCCAGCCATTCCTATAGGTGTCTCTCCAAAATCCGGAGTGGGGAGAAGAGATGTGTGTGTATGAGAACAGGAGATACTCTTACATGAGGAAGGAAGCCTCTGCAACTGCTCTTTGTACCAGTGTCCAGAGTCATTCCTCAGCCACCCTAATGCTAATATTTGCACTCCTTCTATGGAGATAAACATTACAGATGTATTAGCTGCACAGAGGCACAGCACAAAATATGCTCCCTGCTGGCAGGAAGCACTTTTGTTCCATGTGGCAATCCTGAGACTGCCCCCATGCTGCCCTGCTTTCTGCTGTTTTTCCACTCTTGCCAGTGGTCTGCTTGCTGTAGCAATCATTAGAGCCTTCCCAGCTCTGGAAGTCCAGTTCTTGATTTAATAGCTGATGTCATGACATCTAGACCGTTCCTGTCTCCCTGTTCCTGGAAGCCCTTGTTTTCCTGGCTGGTTTTAGGTGTGCTAGCTCCCTGCTTGTCAGAGTTTCTGTTTCCTTTTGGATGGACTTCAGCAGGTTCCACTATGGGGAGAAGAAAAGGGGGAAGCAGCCTTCACGCTGCTTCATCCTCCTCCACTCAGCTGGGAATTATAAGGCATTGGGAAGAATGAACTCCCAGTGGAACTACAGACCTATCCGGGGAGGAAAATTCAAATTCCCAAAGGGCCGTCAAAAGGCACCCTTTCTGCTCCTTGTCATGGGCAAGGGAGAAGGGGGAACACTGAAAGTGTGTGTTGTGGTGCCAAAATAGCTGATAAACTGTAGGAAGGAAAGACAACTGAGCACTAGGGAGAATCAGGGGAGCTTGCAGCTAAAAAGAGAAGGACTGGGAATGGCTAAGGAGGTCTCAAAGTCTTCCTGCATTCGAGGCTGCAAGAGTACAGCCTCTGAGAAGAGTCAGCGGCAGGGACCTGAACCAGCATGGTGGGGAGGCAGTGATGGTGCCAGGGGCTGCATGGGAGCAGAGCCAGAAAAAAGGAGCAAGCTGTCCAGCTGGGATGGCTGTGAGCTGGCAGAGGTACCCCTCTCCAGCCCGAGTTCTCTCTGTGCCCTGGGACAAACTTGTCCTCTTGCTACTCATGCCATCATCCTAGATATGAAATAGGAAGTTAAGTAAGGAAATGAAGATGCTCTGATGGGAGGGAGAGGTGCCAAGAGAGGAGGGATAAGAGTCCCACTGTCCCTGACACACCACGACCTGGAGTCCTGTTTCTTCATTCTGGTTCAATATTAACCCAGGAGGGCTGTGACTGCACTTATTCTGCCTCCTTTGCAATTCCCCTGCAGCCAGGGCTGTACAGCATGACGCTCACCAAAACCAGCTTACTGAGGGGCCTACTCTTCTCCAGCCTTCTGCACCTCACTTTGAGCCATGCTGGAGGTAAGACTCAAGGGCAGAAGTACCAGTAGATGACAGGAGGAAGAAAGACAGGGTTAGTTCTTTCCAGGGGTAACACAGGTGGCAAGTTTTCTTCCTCAAGTCAGGAGGACAGGCTAAAAGCTTGAAGTTGGAAGCAAAAGGGTGCTGAGAATGGAGTGAACATAGGAGGATGCAGCTGCATCTGTCAGCTGGCGACATTTGCTGGAGTCAGCAACTCAGTGGATTTTATGGGTCACCTGGGAAATGGCAGGGAAGGGTACTGTGGCCCAGCGCAGGATCAAGTGTAACACAGCTATGGGGCTTTGGGGGATGGAGTTCCTCAGCTGACCTAGGTGACTTCAATTCTCCATTGCCTCCCCAGCTGTCCCTTATCAAAACTTTAGGTCATACAAAATATGCCCCCTTCCTGCTCACTGCTCCTTTTATTAGAGCCTCTGTCTTTTCTTAACATGAGGTTAAGTCCTCTCAGACCCACAACTGTGTGAGGGAAGACCTGTCTCCAGGTCTCAAATCAGGGGCTGTGAACATGAAATGGAACCAAGCTGTGCTTATCACAGTGGTCTGAGGCTGGCAAGACAGAAATACAGAGCCTGGGAACAGGGACCAACAGCAAGCTCAAAGCAAACAAGCTTCTATCTAACTGCAAATGAGCAGAGCAGTTTTGCTGAGGAAGCAGTGTTCCTGTCACTTCTGTTCCCTAAGTGATGGGAGCTGTGATAGGATGAATTCCAGAGAGCCTCCTCTGATCATCAAGTGTAAACCTGTCAGGGCTTCTCCTCTCTGTATGCTGCGCTGGGGGAGGCTGGGCTGTGGGATCACCACATCACTGCATGTGGTTTTTGGAAACTGCAAGGGGAGACAAGGTGCCCTCTGGCTGTGAGCAGCCCTTTGACTGGCAGTGTTCTGACCTGATAGTTTTCCTGGAAAAGGGGCAGGCAATGTCACTGCTCAAGCGCCACCGACGTGCCAACAAGGGATTTCTAGAAGAGATGCTTAAGGGAAACCTGGAGCGAGAGTGCCTGGAGGAGAAATGCAGTTATGAGGAGGCTTTCGAAGCCCTTGAATCCATCGATCAGACGGTACGTACCAGGAAACATTCCCCACCCAGCCTCTGCAGGGAGACACCAGCAGCTTGCACACACAGGAGCAGGGCTGTAATGCTCAATTCTGTGAACCAAAGATGAGGCTGTGTGCACGCCCCAAGGCAAGCTCAGGCTTCCTTAGGGAGCTTCCCTTCTTGAGACACTGCAGGGAATACATTGGAAAGCTCAGGTTATTTTCTCTCCCTCTCCATGCAGGAAGTGACAGGGTGTCATTGGTCCTGAATAGCATCTTCCACTAGCTCAGCGTGGTACCTCACACCCGTGAGCTGCTGTCCCAGACACTCAGAGTAGCACTGGCATAGCAGCCAAACGCTGAGTGCAGGTGCCTCAGACTCCTTTAAGTTTTTGTATGCCCTGTCCCTTTTTCCAGTTTCCAGACTCACACTGCCAAACTTGTCCTGCGTCCTTTTGGGATTTGCTCCTAGCCCCAAGGCTTGTGTCCCTGCAGAATTCCACACCTAAAAATACAACAGATGAACAGTTAGGCACCTAAGCTAGCAAGACACTACCTCTGTGGAGTACTTCAAAAGCAGTCAGCCTCAGGCTGCATGGTAGAGATGCAGATCCAAAGAGCTGAGCAATACCTACATGTGATCTGTGGCCTTAGAAATTCCAGCTTCAGCTGCTCGGACTTCTGCACTGTAGCCCACTGCTCTACAGAAAGCTCTGCTTGCTCTGCAGGTAGATGAAGGTTGTAAACATCTTTGGTCTCTTTAGAAACAACAGTACTGTCTTGATTCCTGAGTCTGATCTGTGGGAATGTGGTTTTGGATCAGATTTTTTGCTTTGACTCCATAGTAATTAGTATAAACAGAGCTAGGTTAGTCTTTTTTTTGTGATGGGATGTTCTCTTACTGGTTTGAATTGCAGTAACCAAGAAAGGTTTGATGTTTTGTGTCCCTAAATATATATTTTTCTTTTTTTTTTTTCCTTTTTTACAGAACATATTTTGGTCAAAATACCAAGGTAGGTTTATTTGATTCCTGCAGGTACTCTTATTCTTTAGGATACCCTATCTCATCCTGGAGAGATGGCTCCCTCTTTTAAGAGCTCACTTTCCAGGGCTAAGCATTTGTATTTTGCCTCTAGATGATAAACTGGTGATGATGCTTATTTGGATTGATGAGGATGCCTCTCAAGGCATCACTTTCATGTAATGTGTCTCTTTCTTCTTATTTTGCTAGTATGTCAGGGCCTGGGAATGTCCAGGACCATTCTGGATGCTTGTCTAGAAGGTATGAACTTCATGCTGACCTCAATCTCCTAGATACAGTGAGTGCCAGGAACTTGCTTCCTGCAGAGATTGTACAGCAAGAAATTAATGATGTTAGAGAAGCCTTCTAATTATAAACAAAAATACCAGGGGAGAAATTTCAAATGATTTTTTACTCTATTGCCCCACTAACCATTTCAACAAACAATCTGGCTTGTGCACTGAAATAGCACGGGGTAAATATCCTTATCCTTGTGACAGTCAGGTGTGAGCAGCCTCTCAGAAAGGCTCTGAGCCAAAGCAAAGCACAGAGCCCTCAGGGACAGCTCCCTCCAATGAAGCAGAGAAAGCTTACGCTGGGTGCTCTTCTCATGGAAGAGGATGCCTCTGCTCGTGCAGGCGCACACACCCAGCAAAAGTTAAAGGGATATGTGAGGAGGTACTTCTGACCTTGAAAAATGCAACATCCATTTCCACTGACTCCGGCTTACACTGTGTTGGGATTTTGACAGGTAACTGCGCTCTTGGGCTGGGCCAGAACTATCAGGGAATGATTAGCCACACCAAGTCTGGGATTGAATGTCAAGTGTGGACAAGCAAATATCCACATATTCCTAAGTAAGTTCACCTCCCACGTACCCCTTAAGGGTTCTCTAAGGTGTCCCTCCTTCCTAGCCTAACGAGCTTTGTCTTTCACAGATTTAATGCCACCATTTATCCTAACCTCATTGAGAACTACTGCAGGAACCCAGACAACAACTCAGAAGGCCCATGGTGCTATACCCGAGACCCAACGGTGGAACGGGAGGCATGTCCCATCCCTGTGTGTGGTATGCCCCAGCACTCCAGAGAGCCTTCACTCACAGCAAAACACTGCACTGAAGCCGATAGTAATGCAGTCAAGGAGAGGGTTAAGGAGGGGGAATGCTTACATGAACAGAGGTCAGTAGGAATAGAGAAGCTGCATCTTAAAGGGTAAAGGAGCTGAGGAAGAAAAGTCACTGAGTTGCCCACACATAATGAGCTGTTTTCTCTAGATTACACTAACCTATGTGTAAGTTAAACCAGTGTCAGCAGTCCCGTGGAATGTACTACAGTATTTTCTAGTCAGTCACCCCAAAATCCTCACCCAGTTGTCTCTGATTTGTGACAACCAGGAGTCATAATGTTTTTTGGTCTGAATTCCTACCTTTAGGACAAAATAACAACCCTTTGTGCTTGACTGCCTGCCTTAACATTGTCTCCTGTGGAGGTGCGCAGTTTAATACTCACAATCTCAAGTAAAGAGAAGATGCCCTTCTCTCACCATTGCACTGGACATGGAGGAGCATCCTCCTACACTTACACATTCCCATTTCTCCCCAGTACAGAGCTATCTCCCCTCGGACTTGGCCTCTGTCTCAGAAGAACTGGTAAAGGAGAGAACCTTCTCACACAGCTGAAGTTTCTCTTCCAAAAACAGACTAGAAACAACAACTCATAGGCAAAAGTTAGAGGTCAGAAACCATTTTGACATGGGTTATTTTGAAATTTTAAAAGTCATTACCATTGCTCTGGTCTGCAGAATCTAACAAACTGAGAAGAAATACCGCTCTGCTTTGAGGCCATCAGGCATCTGTGTTACCCCTGTTCACCAGTTAATTTCCGACCTGCAGTATCTTACAGTTACAATTCCATGTACGTGGATATAGCAGGATTAGAAAAGCCTTGATTTTGTGCACAGTTCTTTTATAATCATGTTGATATGAGTCAAAAAACAGAAGCAGCCCTACTGATTAAGGTGCACGTTACTTGCCCAGTGGCTGTTGTGCACCAGAGTGAATAGTCAAATGGGGTCTCTTTTCACATGGGGACCCCCCTGTGCACAAGAAGGCACCTTGAGGCCAAGCAAGAACAGACTGGATACCCACTCCTTCAGGAAATGCTGTTTAAAACTTGGAGTCATTAGGATACTTGTAAGAAAAAGTGTGAGAAGTCTTGCAGGTAATTTTTCACTTATCATTAGATTTAGAAACATTGGCAAAAGTTAAATTTGCCGTTTTAGTAGAATACAACAGTAAAAGGCTCCCCCAAATGTGGCCTAGTTAAGCATTTTAGAATAAGGTATTGGAGAACCTAATACAGCAGAATTATGATACCTGAGACACCAACCCATCCCCTGAGCTGGGTCTCAAAGATGCCCCAGAAGGGAACAGAATACTGATCCTCATGTCTCAGTGACAAAGAGAAGCGTGATGAATAGTGCCAGGCTCTCTTCACATACTGCTGGACCACCTCTGACACTGCAATATTTCAGAGGGCCACCACAAGCGCAGAAACACAGCGGGAGCTCCCAAACATAATGGGAAGCCTCATGGAAGTCTAGGCTTTAGTAAAGGGACTCTGGTGCTATTTGCTAACAGCACTTCTGAGTGCACAGCTATGGCTTAAATCACAGTTCCCTGTCTTTCCAGGTGAAGACAGAACAACAGTTCCATTTACTCCACCAGCTGTAGAACCTGCACCAATGGAGCCCTGTGAACCAGAGAAGGGCATGCTTTACACAGGGACTCTCTCAGTCACTGTGTCTGGAGCGAAGTGTCTGCCGTGGAACTCTGAGAAAGCCAAAGAGGTGCTCCATGGAAAACACATTGACCCAGAAGTGGAGTTGCAAGAGAATTACTGTCGGAATCCAGACAGAGATGACGAGGGTGTCTGGTGTGTCACAGACGAACCACCCTACTTCGACTACTGTGATCTGCACTACTGTGGTAAGAAGTCGGCATAGGTTTGGGTAGGCACACATTTGAGGCAGCGGCAAGTAACAGGAGTAGAATGAAGTGCTTGGCCAGGAGGCATAGACAAGGATGTACATGCACCACGCACATGGGAGTCGTTTGTCCATATATCACATGTACTACCCTGCCTTAGGTTCACAGTACTGTTACCTCTCTCAGGTGTTCTCCCTGAAAACTCACACTGGTGGACAAGGCACATTAAAGAGCACCGGTGTTTTAAAACACCATTCCTTCATCAGATCCACTGTGTAGGAAAAGGAACATTTACATTCCTGATAATTATGGCAACTACACTTAAGCCTTTTACCATGTTTGTCTTTCCATCTCTCAGACAGCTCACTAGAGGATGAGAACCAAGAATCTGAGGGACTATCAGGACGTTCTACTATTCCTAAAGAGTTCAAAACCTTCTTTGATGAAAAAACTTTTGGTTCTGGTGAAGCAGGTGAGCAAAAACTCTAGATACAGCATGTTTGCAGAAGGACTGTAGCTTCTTCCTATTCACTGTTCCCCAAAACTATCAGCTAACCAAAAGCTGTAAAAAGCAGGGGAAGATACTTAAATTCCTTGAAGACCTCTCAGAAGTCAATATCCAGTTCCAATCATGGAGCTAGTAAGCACTTCCTTTCTAAAATCTTCCAGTTTCGCATGCTAACTGCAGACAACAGTTCTCCACTGTGAATAAGGTGGAGTAGCAAAGCCAGATTGTTTATTTTTTCAGATTGTGGCACTCGTCCTTTATTTGAGAAGAAAAAGATAACAGACAAAAGTGAGAGGGAGTTGTTGGATTCCTACACAGGAAGAATTGTCGGTGGAAATGATGCAGAACTTGGCAGCTCCCCCTGGTAAGTATTGTCTTTGCATTTGTGAATTGTGTCTTCCTTCTCTTCAGCTCAAGCAGGTAGAAATAAAAGGGCTTGCCTATCTTGGGCAGCGTGCACAAATTACAGATTCTAATCAAAGCTTATCCAAGTAGTTGACAGAGCAGTACTAAAATACCTGGAAAGAAACTCACCTCTTGAATCAAGTATGCAATCACCAGAGAAAGCAAGTGTGTTAGTGTATTTCATCTTCATGTCTTCCTCTTTCCAGCTTTGCTGGAACAAAAAGGATGAAAAACTACTCCAGGTGAAAGAAATGGCGTAAATGGCCTAATACATAGGATATACCTGGCCAGGGAAGACTTTTGCTACAGAGCTACTTACAGTTTTGTCAGTATAGTGCAATGCTGTTGCCTGCTCACTGCCAATTCTGCACTTTCTGCATGACACCAGGACCCATTTAGTCCTACTAAGGGCTTCCTTCCTCCGCATCTCTCAGGCAGGTGATGCTCTACAAAAAGTCTCCTCAGGAGCTGCTGTGTGGTGCCAGCCTCATCAGTGACAGCTGGATCCTGACTGCTGCTCATTGTCTTTTTTATCCACCCTGGGACAAGAACTTAAGTACAAGTGACATATTGGTGCGGATTGGCAAGCACGTAAGAGCAAAGTAAGAGTCTGAATGAAGTGAGAAGGAACTAGGCTTCCTCTTGAAGTAACGAGATACTTTGGAGTTGGGCTGGCATTCAGTATCCAAGGAAGTATTATAGCTAATGTTACATGCCTCTCAATAACAGGATCTAATAGGGCTGGCATTTGCTGCTCTTGTTGATCCTGAAGGTTAAAGTGAAAGGGAGCAAGGAAGCCTGGGAAATCTAAAAGGGTGCTCCTATATAAAGACAGCAATGTCTCAGAGGGTACAAAGCTGAGAGTATCATAAACTCCAGAAGACTCTCAGCTGCTACTGTACAGTGAGTTCCTTCCTTCATAATTATTTCAGATATGAGAAGAATAAAGAGAAGATTGCTCTGTTGGATAAAATCATCATCCATCCCAAGTACAACTGGAAAGAGAACATGGACCGAGACATTGCACTCATGCACTTAAAGAGACCCATCAGCTTCAGTGACTACATCCATCCTGTCTGCCTGCCTACCAAAGAGGTCGTGCAGAGGTAAGGAGGAGAGAGAAAGAAAAAGATGACTTCTTAAGGCTATTTGCAGTAAGAGTGCCAGGCAGGAGAAAGCTGTTACAATACATCTAATTATGCTTCCTTCCACAGGCTGATGCTGGCAGGTTACAAAGGGAGGGTAACTGGTTGGGGAAACCTGAAAGAAACATGGGGCACTAATCCCTCCAACCTGCCCACAGTCCTGCAACAGGTCAATGTGCCCATTGTAGATCAAAGTACCTGCAAGGCATCCACCAAAGTTAAAGTCACTGACAACATGTTCTGTGCAGGTAAGTAACACTGGAGTCCACAGGCACAACTTGCCACAGAAGTCAAGGGCTCTGAGCTCCTGCTGTGACTCATGCAACAAGGTTACTTTCTGATAAATTTGCAAATGCTCTCCACAAAGAATAACTTCCCTATGATAAGAACTTTCTCAGCTCTCAGGAAACATGAAGGCTGGTGAACTTAAAGCTAGGAATAAAGTTTGCAACACCAACCTGTGTCAGGCACTAGTCTAATGGTACTAGCTAGCAGCAGCAGCTGTGGGACAACTAAGCACAAACAAAATTATCTTTTCGCCAATACATATAGCAGTTCAGTGACTTCCTAAATTAAAGGCTGCGTACCCATTATCCTATCTACTAGCTTATCTCAATCTTTTGGAGCCCATTTGTACTTACAGCCACAAACTTTGAAAGTTCCTACCTTCCTAAATCTATTCTAGCATCATACCCTTTTCGAGTGAGAAGGGAGTACAGAATTCAAGTCACCAAGAGATTTAGTTTAATAGTTTCTGCTCTATTCCTCCTTTGTGTAGCCTATCATTTCCAACAAGCAGGCCTTGTGATTTTTGACTAAATTTGTGCTGGATGCATCTAAATGCATGTGATTTCTTGGGTTAGGATGGAAGCCAATTACACGAGTGTGCTGAAAATAGACTTCTTATGGATTCTTTTTCTAGACAACATTCTTTGAAATAGCTGAGACACAGAAAAAAATGGAGACACGGTGATGGGAAAATGCAGAGATACTATCTAGTTCATCAGGAATGAATGAAATCCTCTTCCTCTTCGTAGTGAGAGTTTAGGAAGACAGCTGTGGAGACGAAAAGTAGAACTTACAGTGACAGGAGGGTGAAAGTAGGGACAACAATGTGTCTCTATAGTAAATAGAAGAACAGGGAACACAGATTATTACAAATAAATTTTTAAGACAAGAAAAGCACAGTAGCTCAAGCTACAGCTGGTGTACAGTGTCAGTGCAACTGATACTAACAGCAATTCTGATGAAAATACAGGAATGAGAGCACAGAGGGTGGATTCAAGAATGCTGCAAAGACAGATGCAGTGTTAGAATTTTTACATATATGAGAAACAAAAGTCCAAGAGTTGACAGAATCAGCAAACAATCTCTTGGGTCCCAAAACATTTATGCCATTTATCCCAAAACTTTAAAGAAAACATGGCCAGCACCAGCCACTACCCCTACAGTCAAATGTCCATTTTTCTTGCCTGTAGGTTACAGTCCTGATGAGTTAAAGAGAGGAGACGCCTGTGAAGGGGACAGTGGGGGACCTTTTGTAATGAAGGTATGTTCAACAAGTTCAAGCTTATAAGACATATGGAGATAGATTTTTTCTACACTGAACTTCATAGTCTAAAGAAACAGCAGCAGAGTTGAGCCACTGCTGAGTGGCTGAAGCAAACCCAGCTCATGCCCAAGGTGAGCAAAGGAGATAAATCCTGCAGTCATCCAGCCCCATTTCTATACTGAGCTTTCAGCATATTGGGAGATTACCTGCAGGACCTATGAGTGATGGCCAATTCTTATTTAACAGATTTAAAAGTAGAGACAGAATGACTCCAATAAACTCTGTTGGAGATGCCAGTCTGAATCCCAAAGTGGCATCCATCATTAAACAGGCTGGGGCACATCCAAGGTTTAGATCTGAGAGTGCAACCTCTCAGCTGCTAAACAATCCAGAGCACAAGTCTTGTGAGGCGTGGCTGAGGGAGTTGGGCTTGTTTAGCCTGGAGAAAAGGAAGCCTAGGGGAGACCACCTGAAAGGAGGTTGTAGCTAAGTGGCACTCAGCCTCCTCTTCCTGTCAAGCAAAGGACAAGAGAAAATGGCCTCAAGCTGTGCCAAGAGAGGTTCAAGCTGGGTATCAGGAAGAATTTCTTCACTGAAAGACTGCATTCAGTGCTGTTTAATTAACATGGTGGTGGTGTTTGGTCAAAGGTTGGATTTGATCTTGGAAGTCTTTTCCAACCTTAATGATTCTCTGATTGTATCAAAGTCTCTTGCTTCTTGTGCCAATCCAATTTTTTCTTTACTTTAGAACCCAGATGACAACCGCTGGTATCAAGTGGGAATAGTTTCATGGGGAGAAGGCTGTGACCGAGATGGCAAATATGGATTTTACACCCATGTATTCCGCCTGAAAAAGTGGATACGAAAAGCTATCGAAAATCATGGGCGATAGACGAAGCATTTACCTTGCTTGCTATCAGTTTTGTTATAATGCTCCACTTTAAAACATAAGCGCAGAAGATCCTGAAATAAAACAGGCTATATCCTTACAACTTGACAAAGGAAAGTCTTAACCCTTGAAAATAAAAGCTCTGAAACCTATCTTGTTCCTTTTATTCAATGCTTAGTTTAGTGCACACTCATCATATGTGGGTACCACAGGATGAGCTATACTGCTAATTGCCTGTTGTGCTTCAAACAAATTCCCCTCCCTTCCATCAGCTATAATCAACAGGTTTTGGACCTCACATAATGGCCTTGTCAGTCACAGCAAGCAAGATTACTCCCTTATGCACTATTCTTTTTCTCCCTTCAAGACAACGAATTTTCTGTTCTAGTTTTTGACCCATATATGTACCGGACATAACCACCCTACAGGACCTGTGGCATTACACAAAACATCAATGTCAAAAGTAAAGCAATTAGAAGCTGTTTTGATCAGACAAACATTGTTCCCAGCTATAACAGCAGGCAATAAATACCAGCACCATTGTATGCAATCCACCCTACAAAGCAATAGCGCCTTGAATACATTAGGCAGCACTTCCAGTAAGTTCTCACACAGCAGGTGGTGCTGGGTCCTCATTGTGTATTTTCCACCTGCATAGCAAGATTCTGAAGGAAGCAATTCATGCAGTCATTGTCAAGGCCTGCAGTGGAAGCATCCTGCACTATACCTGCTTGCTTGTGTTACAAAGGCTGTTTAGGAATCTCTCCAAAAGTAAGCTTCAGTCTTTCCTAAACTCCTCTTTAGCAGGAATTAGTGGATGACTGAGGACCCAGAAATACAGCAGTAAACACAAATTCTTGACCACCCAATTTTCTACTAAGACAATCATGAGATTAGAAAAGTCTCCTTGCTCCCTATGGCACCACATTTCTAAACCTCTCACTCATAGTGCCATAAAGTCACAGAAACTGGCAACAGTGAAATTAGTTGTTCTAAAAAAAGTTATTGATCAATTAGTGTCTGGCCGCTTCCTTTTAGATGTCTCATCTGGAACCAAATTGAAGCAGCCCAATTTGATTGCCCAAATAAAGCATAAAAACCAACCTCTCAAAGAAATCTGAAGAACAAAACCTCAACAGCTCAAGTTTCATGACAGTTTAAAGTCACTGATAACCACAGACACTGAAAATGTTTAGCCCTTCCAATGTTTAAATTTTAAGCCTTACCCCTTCACTACTATCAAATAATGTGTGACATAAGAGGGGAACCAGGACCATACC
Organism: Donacobius atricapilla; assembly: GCA_013397315.1. Taxonomy (NCBI): domain Eukaryota; kingdom Metazoa; phylum Chordata; class Aves; order Passeriformes; family Mimidae; genus Donacobius; species Donacobius atricapilla. The sequence continues at coordinate 68,643 of WBMY01000388.1, forward strand.
GTTTCTGGAGAAAGTCACTGTTCATATTGACTTGTTACAAAAAATACAGAGGAATCATTTTTAAAATTCAGTTTAATGTTATTTAAATAATGTCTGGGCTAAAGATTAGGCTTTATTAATTTATGTGCACAAGTTTTAGTTCAGAACTCCCAGGATATTGAGTCCAACCAAACAACTACAAAGACACAGGGCAAAAACTCATTCATAAAAACAACTATATCTTCTGCTACTCAATTATTCCTGTATTTCACTTCTGATTCAGCTTCAAATTTAAAATAGCTTATGCAGGTTTGCAGGCATTGCTGTTTTAACATCCTGAGCTAATTAACAAATAGTTCTTCAGAATGTCTGCTGAATATGGTAAAGGAACATATGGATTAATTTAAATGTCACTAAGTTTCAGAGAGCAGCTAGTAATTGAGAGGTAGTGGCAGTAACTCTAGTGTCAGCCAACACAAACTATTCACAAACCGCCCCAGTGTAAGTGCACAAAACCACAGCACTTACCAAAATGGGCCAAACCTCCACTTGTATCAGAGCTCTGTTCCATAAGTGCATGCCCATTTCAGGTTATGAGAGGAGACTGTGACTACTAAAGCGAGGCAGTGGAGCAATGAATGGCATCATATCAGTTACACAAGATGGAGAACGCTCGCGATCAACTGCTAGCACAGTGTGCAAACTCACCATAAGCACCAAGCAGCATTATGTCAACTGCAACCCCAGCCTAGGGGTCCTGTGAAAGGAAGATCTCTGACATTTGCAGAAGCTCTGGCATAGATCTGTTGTACAAGTACTAATTTAAAGCCACGTTTTTACTGTAATCAGGCAAGACAGTTTCAGTAATGGCTCTTACGCAGAGACTGCTGGTCCACATAGCAAACAACAAAAGCAGCAGTTATATGGAACAGATTAAAATCTAGCGTAAAAGTGTGTTATTTTAAGCCTGCCTGTCCAAGTCTTCAATAACTCTGTTCTAGCTATGGAACAGATGTGCAATTTATGCTTCACAACCAGTTTTAACACAGAAGTGCAGTAGTAAGGTGAAAATACATCACCTCCCTAGAAATAAAAGGGCTAGAAAGGATACACAGTGTGCCTGTCTTAATCTTCATTATTTGGAGCTTCTGAAAAAGGCTAATCACTCATTAAAAAAGAGAAGTGGCTACAACTTTTGCAGACTAGTTCTATTAGTTGTCTTCGTTAGAAAATGGTAACATCTGATGTTTAGGAGCAAAAAGAAGTAATGAGTGAGGTTTACCTGCATGAGGAACACTGCTTAACCAGATGAGCTCAGGATAAGTGAGTCCACTGACCGTACACCACTGCTACTCTATTCCCTATCAAAAGCAGCAGGCTCCATCAAAGAAAGCTCCTTCAGATGGGACCACACAATCTGGGTAAAGGCATCACAAGGACTAGATAGTTCAAAGTAAGCATTTCAGCAAACTAAATATTTTCAAGTTACAGAAACTTATTCCAAAACAAAAAAAAAGCAACTATATGAAAAATGTACTACTGCTCATAGAAGTAAGAGTGCAAAGTCTCAGGACTGCACCTACAGACAGCATATTTCCACTCATCTTTCTTACAGTGTATCCAAACCCCAAGGTTCATGCCAGCTTAGTTCAGTTTCTAGAAGCCCAGTCACTAACATTCAGGAATAGAGAGTGACCTCTAACCAGCAGTTGCTGCTGTTCCTATAGAGGCTGGTATAGTTAATGCAAACTTTATTTACAAAAGACACTTAAATTAGTTACTTCATGCCATGTGTCCATACAGAATCAACAGTTCAAGGATTACATGGAGAAGAATTCACAAAATTAAAAGTGAAATCACTAAAGGTCTTCTACGAGTTAAGAACTAGGAAAAGATTTTAAAGACAACTTTACAAATAAAAACCCCAAGTCATGAGAAACTAGGCTGAGCAAGAGGATGGTTGTTTACAGGTCTGTACACTAAAACTAATACACAGACAGCCTTCTATTGTCAAAGAGATGCTCATTGAGAAGCAGATTATGTACAAATACTTGTGCCACAATGACTCAACCCCCAAAATCCACTGTATTATACATAAACCAGTTTGTATACATTAGGCCTAAACGAGGCCATTTAACTATGAAGACTTCTAGTTTAGTAAACTAAAGCTGAAGATAGCCCCAAGCAACAGCGATACCGTCTCTTTGCATCTCTATTTGCGACTGCTTTTTATTCTCTCCAATCTTTTTTTCAAGTCATCAATATTGGCTGCTGCAGAAGATGGTGAAGCCAGGGTAGTTCCAATGCCAGAGGAATGAGTCTGATTGGAGTCCAGGTCCAGATGTTGGTACTGCTCCCGGGACTCACGCAGCTGGGAGAGCTTACTGTGAAGCATATCTGTAGAGGATGCAACTGTAGGGAGTGTTGGTTTAGAGAGCAGAGACGTCAGAGGGGGTCTGTCTTCCTGCTATAAGGGAGGAAAGTGAAGTGTTAAAACACATGGTGGTAAAGGCCATACAAAAAGAAATCATAATCAATGGCTTTTCATCTCTACAGGCAGCATAAAAACAGAAGAAAGGGAAAGAGCACTAACAACACAAGTGGATCTGGAGCAATAAAGTCAGTTGCTGTCAAAGTCAGAACCATGCAAAGCTAATTACAATATTCAATTCTTATCATCTGAATAGTTAATGTTTAATTTTATGTCAACAGTGACACACAGAAACTAGTCTATCAAGATCAAAAAATTGTTTGCAGACCAGAGTTTTACTGAGATAGACTGCCATAGTCTTGAACAGCCTAAATTCTAACACAAGAGAAAAATCCCTGCCTATGTGCAACATCAGCAGACAATGATTTTTCTGGAAGAATGAGAAGAGGAAACTGACTGGCAAGACTGAACCTATCAAAGACTGAAAGTGTCAATTCACTGTTCTTTTACCAACTGATATTTCCATCTGAGTTATTTACCTTGTTATTATCATCTAGGAAATATTTTCCCTCCTCAGAGCTCTAAGCTGATACTCAAATTTGTATCAAAGGCTAAAACAGCGATGCATCTGGATGACTATTCCTAGAGTGAACATCACTTCTCAAGGAGCCGAATTCAAATTTCAGGAATTGTCACTAGATTCCTAACACGCAGATCACTGAACTGTAAGGAATTTTGGTTCACAGGTTTCCAATGCTAAGCTCATTCAGCATTCCTGTACCTCAGTACCCACATACCCAAAATAAATAAAACTTCCAAGTTTTGATTCAGCTCTCATCATTGTTCCAGAGCAGAAAGATCTAGAATTGTCACATCATTCATCTCTGAGGTGTTAACTTTTAGAGAACAGTTGTTGTTTGAACCTTTTTGAGACGCAGCTTCGCAGCAAGGGAAGATAATAAGCTAGAGGCCTGTAGAAACAACCGGCACATAACACCAGCAATGCAGACAGAGTGGATTGAAATGTAAGCCTACTTGGCCAAGTAATGAGTTTAAAGCCATTTATACTAGGCATAGTGACATGCAGTGAGTAGCTAGGACATGCATTATAAATGAAAGATCATAAAATTCTGATTGTAATCTGCCTTCTGGCATTTGAATTCTTAAAAAGAAAAAAAAAGGAAGTGCAAATCATATGCCTGCCCAGGGGATTTACAAGTGTTGTCAAGTACAATACCTTTGCATTGTCAAGGCCACAACGCTGCCTGAGGATTTTTAATCTTTCCAAGTAAACTGAAGGCCCCACTTCCTCCCCATTTGTGTTTCCTGTAGATGAAGATACAGTGTGGGTAGACGCAGGAACACACGTTCCTTCCATCTGAGGAGAAATTCCTGGAGGATGAGGGGAAGGAAGGAGGAAAGTTAAAAAAAATTAAAACATCAGAAAAGCATAAACCTCTTGGTCAGTTCCTTGAAATAAGATGAAATGGATGAAGAAATAACCAACCTATTATTTGCTAGTTATTTGCATTTGCTAGTATAGACATATCTGGCCTTTCATTTCCTTGCAAAAGTGACAACTGAAAACCAAGAAAAGAAATGGAGAAATTTAAGGAGTGGCTGCAGAGCAGCTCTAGAAGCACTGAAGCCAATAGCTGAAGAGAATAGTGCCGGGAGAGGAAGATGCTGAGGTGCATCAGTAGTGACCATAATGTCCAACGGGAGAACTGAGGAATTGGCAAGGTGGGAAACACTTGGAGTTGTACTTTACTAGTTTAGTTGTACTTTTGGGCTTACCACTGATTCTAACCCCTCTTTATCTCCCATTCGTGCAACTAAAAGCTTTTTATTCCAATTCAGTCTCAAAGAGTGATTTCTGGAATACACATAACAAGGTTTTCAAAGCTTTCCTACCAAGAGACTAGAAAAGGAATTTACATAAGAAAACCTTTACCATTATTAAAAGAATTGTGAGTTCTAAGACTTAGCATGGACAAGGATTTGTTCTCACTAATTTACTACAAGGATGTTTAAAATAGATAAAAGGAGAATTAAGGTTAAGCATTTATACCTTACTCTACATAAAGCACTGTTTCAATATGGAACAGTATGTTTTATTATATCAGACAAAGGTAGAGAAGAAAAACAAAAAAGACAACTGTGGCACATAAGTTTGGGTTTGAAAACTGTTGAACTAATATTTGTCACTTGTATAAACTTTCACGATAAAAGGTAGAATTTTCTGTCCTGCATAGCTGGACACATTTAGGAAGTTCTGAAAGAACCTCATATCATCTATCTTCGTAAAGGAATTTACAATACAGGGACAGGAGAAGGAGCAGTAGTAGAAAAAAGGCTAATGTTTCACAGGACACTATGAAACGAATAAGAAAAAGTTAGAGATAGTTTTGCTAGACTGTGCATCAGCTTTTGCTGGCATCTAATAATTTGTCACATTCCTTCCCTAGTAGTTCATTAAATACGCCTTCGTAGTTAATGCAATGAAAAGGCCCCACAATGAACAGTTTTACAGTAATTCATCCAAGTAAAAAACTAATTTATTGGAAAGAGATCATCACAAATTCTGCAGAAACTGTTCATGTTTTTTAAAGTAACATGAACACAGAAAATACTATTATTAAAAAGCCTCCTGTATGTTTTTAGGAAAAAGGGTAAAAGGAGATTCTGATAGCTGCTGCTGTTGCTGTTTTAAAGCAGCTTTATACCTTGCAGAACCAATTCTTGATACCAGACATATGAAACACAGGCTAATGTTCAATTCACATGGATTGAATGTGGGTTAGAATCCATATCCTGTCAATTAGGATATGGACTAGAACCACATGTTTGCCAAGCCTTTCAGATGTTTTCTACATTTAGTGTAGTTATAATTCTGTTTTTGTAAAAAAAGAATGGTCACTCCCTTCAAATGGTGCCTCGTGAAGCAACACAAACAGCAAGAAAACACATGGCTTGCTTCAGAAATCTACAGACTATGCAAATATTAGTATATCTACCAGGAGACATGTAACTGTTCTATCTCTGCTTCTATGAACCCATCAGTTTTGCTGTAACATGTACCTGTAGAAGTAGCAATGCGTCCTTTCCCTTCCCGTTCTGTTTCTATCAGTCGGAGGCCTCTTTCCACATAGCTTTGGAAGAACTGAGAGGAATTTTTCAAGAAAGGCTCAATGTCTGCATCAGAATATTTCTTTTTGTATTCATACAGTTCTGCCAGACCCTGGGTGGGAAGAGTTGTTATGTATTACTACAACTGCTGCATACACCATTCTAGTGTATCATGTTCTCTTTCTTGCAGGACGGGGGCACTCACCTCCTTGGTGTTTTCCTTTGAGCCAATCTTCTTAAATATTTCTGCCAAAATATCATTGACTTTGGCTTTTGAAGCCTTTTCCTCCTAAATAAATAAACAAAAGGAGACTTTTAAAACAAAGTGAATAAAACCAAACAGAAATCAGAAAAACCCATGACACCCTCAGACCTGCTAGCTGGATAAAGAGCTTCCAAGGTGAAGAAAACCTTGAAGTTAAGTGTTTAAAACCTGTTTTGGATATGGCTAACTTTTAACAGATCAGATGGAGTATCATGCAACATAAAACTTATGCTGCACATTTGAATTTCCTGGAGCGTACTTCACCCTGGGATATGCACAGAATACCCAGGTAATCACACACTAGAAATTCCCAAAACAGCCGTAAATGAATTTCGCTTTAGAAGAGTATTTCCAACATTATTTGCATGTTGAAAAGGGAATTACTACTCAATATCCCACAAACACAAAATTAAGTTTATTTCTTAAATAAATTACTTTACACTCCCTTCCCCCTGCCAACACATTTTCTTTACTTACTATGCGAGAAGCTCCTTTTTCTGTATCCTTATCAGCTTTTCCAGTCTGGTCCATGGCATGTTTCATTACTCTGCAAAGGTGAGCTTCTAACTCAGATTCATTTTTGTTGTCTATCATTGTTAAATGATCTAAGATCTAAAATGAGAAAAAAGGGGAATTAAGAAAAGGGGAATGAAAAAAAAAAAGGGAAATACTCTAGAGACTGCATGAATATCCAATTTAAAAAACCATATGACTAGTGATTGCTCTGACCTTGGGCCCTTTCAACTTGCACAGGGTGTGAAGCAGAGTCTTCAATGTCCTAATAGGGAACTCACTCTTACATTGCTTCAGTTTCTCTTTGGGAAAGACCTTCATGAAAATGTGGATGTCCAGCAGAATCCGATCCAGATTGATGCTATTAATGGTTTCCGGAAGAAGACGCACCATTCTCCACAGACACTGCAACGAGAGGCTGACTTAGAGCACGACAACACAAGAACAAAGCACTTGATTATATAAGGAGAAGTTACACAACACTGGCACTGAACCACTTCACTCTGCTAGCACATCATACAGACACACACTGTGTCTGCTGCTCAAGTTATATTTGCACTGGTACATACTTTCTCTTTGTAACTGGCTGTACAGTATCCAGATCTTTCTTTAGAGCTGATGCCTAAGTGAGGTACTGACTTCTCTACCTATAACAGGAGACTAAATGCTTTGTGTGAAGAAATTTCAGCAGATAATAGATATATGCTATATACACCTACGCACAGCACAAGTTCTTTAGGTTTAACCTCATTAAGAATGCCTGAGCCATCTTTAAATCATGCCAGTTACAAAAGGGCGTTGTATGGTAAGAAAAGATGATGTTCATGCTTTCAATGGAGACATCTGCCTGTTCGCTCTGCCTGCCAATACAGATGACAGGATACAAGTCAGCTCCAGCCTGGTGCTGTTTAAATCCATAGTACAGTGCAGTGCCCAAGCAAACAAGCCCAGCAGGTAACTGTACACATCTGTATGAAGTTAGTATTAGTGTACACAAGTTTCTGTAAACTATTAACAGGTGTAAAGCTCCCTCCTAAAGTCCCTATATGTGACATTGAATAAGATCAGAATTAAAGAAGTTATAAGAAATTTCAAGTTATGGACACTGACTTTTTTTAAACTCCATCTGTTCTTTCTGGTAAGATGATTCAGATAAACCATGTAAGTTCAAAATCTCTACTACAGGCTCACCTTCATGACAAGTTCTGAAAACTTAGGAGAACTGGCTGTTGCTAGAAGACTATCTTGGAGCAAAACAAGCAGAGCACTAGAAGGAATAAATTTATAAAGGTTACACAGAAAAAAAGCTATACACACGAAAAAAAGATGCCAACTCACTACAGAATATCACACCAGAGACTAGGGTTAGTCCAGCAGTTGTGCAACAGCTCTTTCCTTCTTTCTTCCTATTATGTTACGAGAATTTAAGAGACAGTCTGCTGAACTTCAAAGAATCATACTGAGCTGGTTTGTTTAGCCTGCCTCCAGCTGTGCAGTCAATTTCTGATTGCAATCAGTGATAATTCATTATTAGCTGGCTGAACGATTCTACAGACCAGTTTTAGCTTACAAAATAACTAACTCAGCTATTCAAGGAACACAAGAGAACAGGTAAAGAAAAGCAGTAATTGTGCAGTTTTCATTACATACCTCAAGATGTTGGTCTGGTCAGACTTCTCCAGAACTTTCACTACCAAGAGGTTGACTGATCGGATGACCTGCTCACCCTCCTCAAGATCTTCAACCCGAGAATCCAGCATTAATGTAATAAGACCATGCATTAGGTCTTTAAGCACACCAGTGGATGCCTCTCGAGCCAGACTCTCTATCTGAAACAACTACAGATTGAAGAAAGTGTTAGTTTTCCTGCACGCGATCCTTTAGTATAGGGACTTCTCTAGACTACACTGTCAAACCTTGGTATCTCCCTGTTCCCCACAAGAGTAGAAACAGTCAAAACACAAGTATGAAGGAAGTTATTTCTACTGAGTGACTTCTGAAAATATTCAGGCCAACTCAGCACTCAAAAGGTAAAGAATATTAAAAACGGAGCTTAACAGAAGTCTTAGTGGCTGTACTTTGCAGAAGCAGAGACCTTCTTCCCGTTCCCAACTTCTCATTCCCCACCTGCTCTCAGAAGGTTCATCGATCAGCAGTTGGCAACAAACCTTCATAAGAAAGACTCAATAGTAAGCTAACCTAGGTACGGAACAGGCATTCCATTCTCCCACAACTTCTGCACGGAAGTGATTTGCTCTTCACCTTATCTTCTACAGCGAAGTCTTACCGTGATCATGCTCCCAATAATACAGCTGTAAAGTCTGACAATCTCATCTTTGTCCAGCTTCTCATCTGCCATGTGTGTATTGTAGATTAACCGGAGCTGCATAAATGTGGCTATTAGGAATTGGTCGATGTGGCCAGACATAGCTTCTGCTTTGTCCTCCTGTTTGAGTACCTCATCAATCTAAGATTTAAAAGCGAAACGCTCTAGTAAAGCGAACAGTGCAAAGTAACAAGAATTTAAATACTTTTCCATAGGAAGGGTTTTGCCCAGACCAATCCATTTGCCAAGGCAGTTGTATTCTAAACTTTCACCCAAAATCAGTAGCTAGAGACTTGTATTGCTAATCCAAACACAACCAATTACTGATATTTTAGAGATGCAATCCTAACCTGTACACAAATGAAAACATCAACATTATAGATTCTGGAATTTACAGCTTTATGAAATCATCTGGACAAAAAAAACTTCTAAGTAGTTAAAGCCACCCTAAACCCATTCAAAAGCTATGGGGCAAGATTTTGCTAAGGATCTCTAAACCACTTTAAATTTAAAAGTTAAGTCTCACTGACTAATTGGCTTTTACAAACTCATACCACAAATAACATGACAAAACCAAAAATATAACACAGAAGCACTAAGGAAAAAAGCATTAAGTTTACTCTGCATTTTTCGAGTGTTATTTCTATTACTAAAGCGAGTCAGATGGCCCCTGTGCACTTAGTTTTGTCATCAGGGAGATTCTGAGCAGAGCCCACGTCACCTGACATGATTGCTCCACCACAGTGCAACTCATCACCCTCGCAGGCAAAGTCTGGTACAGTGTGATCAGTTGCTACCTTAATTCACTTACCTGTGTGAGAGCCTGGATGCTCGTATTTATATCACCACTGGCTACTTGGGAAATGACAAAATTGATAGTAGAAGCTGTGTTACTGTGCATGTCATCAAAGTGTGGGGACACAGCACGGATTCTAAAGGGTTGAAAACAGGATTCGTTACGTTTTGGAGAGCTACTTTAATATACACTTAATATTAAATATTAATATACTCTATTTCAATGATGATTTAGTGACAAGGGAAAAGGATTTCATTCTTCACTGAGGATTCTCAAGGAAGGAATCATTCCTTTTACCAAGTCTATTGCACTATTTGTAAAGACACTGATAATGCATTTACAAACTCAAGATCCTCTAACTATAAAAATGCCTAAGTAGAACTCACATCTTTCATTAAAAATAACTGCTTTCCAGATTTTAGAAGAGTACAACAGACCTTTGTTTTGCCATCTCTTCCAGTTACCCTCTTATGAAAACAAGTCTGAATGTAGAAATTAGCACTATCAGTTCACCTTCTCAAAATATTTGTTAGGCAGCCCTGCTGATTTCACTTAGGAGTTAAAACTGAACTCACTTGGGCTCAGGAATCAAGACTGGCTCAAAGATGTCATCTAGTTTGTGCTGTACAAGTGCCGGCATCTCACATCTGACAGTTCCATTGTCATTCTCAATTTCATCAAGATCCAGCTGAAATTCCCGTGGAACTGTATGTGTTGTCTCAGAGTGGCTGCCCATGTTGCGATTTTGGCTACAGAAACCAGGAGAAAATTTTAGTTTATTATACATGCAGTGTTTATTATACATACACAAGAGGCAAGAATATTAGCACTAGCATCCACTGGTAGCCCTAAAGCTCTCATACTAGCACATCTTTTGCAATTTGAATTATATTCAAGCCCCTTAACTTCCTCTGCCTTTCCCCTAGTCCTGTAGGTCAGAAGAGGAGCTGCTACTTTACTTGCCCTCCTAGTTTCTCTTGTAAACCACAAGATACCCTGTACCTGTGCTAGGTATGCATGGTCTGAGATAACTGGCACAGTTTACAGTACTATTAAAGGAATATAACTTTAAAGTTTGAGTGGTTTTTTTACACCTTTGGTTTTTTAAATAATGGACAGGATGCATATGTACAGAGCAACCTCACAAGCTCCTCTGAACCCAAGACTCCCAGCACCCCCACATGACCTATGCTGTGTATCAGATTTTTCAAGGAAATATTTTAATACATAGTTCTCAGCAGAGACTTTTATTCCAAAATAATGACCAGGTGACAAGGAATAGTTTCTGTGCTTTTTGTTTTGGGTACTGTTGTCCCAGGCTCTACAGTTCACACATGCTTATCCATTCCTGTGCTTTATGTCTAACATAATTAGAACAGGGTCCCAACAAATACCATGTTTAATGCAACACATTGAAAGTTGTCCCAATATTTTGAACAGCTGCTTAATGTGGCAGTGCCATGTCTGTCTGCAGCTTCATCTACAGTCACCTTGGCAGAAATCCTGTATTTCTGTTTTCTTTCTTTTCTTTAATTCAGAGACCTGTAAATAACCTAAAACTAGCCATGGCAAACCCACTGCCCTCAGGAAGGGATGGCTAGGACAGAAACTGAAAAATACAAGAGCCTTGCTACCAAGGAGTTAGTGGGCAGTACTTACATCCTATAAGTGCGATACATAATTCTGTCCATGGAGAAGCAGTGAAAAAAGGCACAAGACCATTTAGAAAGATTTCAAGACAGACAAGACAAAAAAATTTCAGACATTTAGATTTATATTATTTGGCCATTTTTCACAACATGCAAAGATGATGATACAAGAACTAAAATGACACTGTCAGACATATTAGCACATACACTATGCAGGCTAGAGACCATAATGTAACATTACATACTTGAGTTTGGAGGACATGTCCTCAGTTTGTCCCTTGCGCATCATGCTGGCGTTGGCGCTGATGTTCTGAGTACGCTGAGGTTTCTCCTCTGCCTGTCTCACTGGAGCAGAAGAGGGTCTCTTGGCTGACCGCTTTATTCTTTCCTCCAGCATGCTCATGTCTTTCTCTGAGAGCTGTAACACATAACGCTTTCACTCAGCCTGAGTTGTACGGGTTTTAGAAATCTCAGTCACCTACAGGATTCACAGCACACTCATTAGTGCAGACTGGAGTTCTCTAATAGGAAGCTGGGAACTGTCAATGCTAATGCCTTGCAGCGAACTCACCAGGACACTCTGGACTCTCAGGTGCTACTTCAAGAGCTAATTAACCCATGTTGACATGCTGCAATACAGGATACACCTATTTCTAGCCCACATAACTTTCAGGAAACAGTACATCTTGAATTCAATCTATAGTACTATCCCGTGTTCGTAATTGTTGAATGTGTTGCTGCAAAAAACCCAAACAAAAAAACCCCACCCACCTTTCTATATTCCCTATTAAGCAGACCAGGCAGTGCTTTAACACTCTGGACCCTGCCACAGAAGCCAGAGTCCTTCTGACAGTTGTCCTGTTCAATGTACTCATAATTCCATATGAACACCAGATCAGGCAACTTAGTGCTCCAACTCAGGCACTGAAAAGATTCATATTTACCTGCTTATCTACTAGACCGAAGACTACCAATAAACTCCATCTGAACAAAAGTAGGCATTACAATTTCATGGAAAGTACTCTTCAGCATCCCTAAGATTTAGAAACCTTCCTGAGAACCCATAAATGGACCACACTGAAGCTCAGAAAGGGCTGAATTGTTCAGGCGCTACATTTTTTCCTTTACCTTGAAAATTCAAAAGCAAACAGACTATGTAGAATTGAGGCAGAAGCAGACTGCACTCTGAACAACAGTTAAATAGAATGGAAATCTAAAATGTTAATGAAAATGCAACATCAACTATCATGGGTGCAATCACCATAGAAAATAAGTGTCACATTGAATTTCAACTTTTCAAGAAGCTGGAGGTTAAAAAAAAAAAAAGGAGGGGCAGCCTTGCTTCCCCTGCTTGTCATATTCCACAAAATACCCATCAAATAGCTTGTATGCCCTATGGCATATACAACACAACAAAGCTGCAAAGGTATTAAAGTATCTATCACATTCCAATCAGTTTTAGTGCTGCTAGAAACATTACCAAGACCAAATCCAGAGAACAGAACTGTAAAAAATGATCTAAATGCTCTTGATTCCGATCAGAACTCAGAGTAGTTAATCTCATATGCACAGTAATTATAAACACAGTGAACCAGCTTTCCAATGCTGGACACTGGAAACTGAATTTTGCCACCTTTAACTTTTACTGCATTTTAGATGATAATGGCTATGTATGATTTTCAGAGAGCAAAACAGCAATACAAAGCAAAAGTACTGACACTTCAAAAATGAAATACAGTAAGATAAAGCAAGTAAAAACCAAACTTACCAGACTTCAACTGCAAAGCAACTGGATAAGGTGGGCATAAAAAAATGCTGAGTACTTAATGGAGCCCCAATAACTAGTCTTTTTTGGCCAGGTAAGTTATCCAAATATTCTGAATTGGATGTGTTACTTTTACAGTTGACTATAACACAAGTTACTCTTTACAAACAATTTAATTCCCATGAAGGTCAGTGTTTTTCTCATTTTTTTTCCAGTTTTCTTTTTCTTTCATGCACATCCAGGTTATATATATACCTCTCTTATTGGAGACAGACTAAGTTGGGTTAGAAGCATGCTGAAGTGAAGGCCCTGGGGAGACCTCATTGCAGTCTTCCAGTACCTAAGAGGGGCCTACAAGGAAGCTGGAGAGGGACTTCTAACAGGAACATGCAGTGACAGGAAAGTGGTAATTACTTTAAAATGAAAGAAGCTAAATTTAGATTGGATTAGAAACTCTTGACTGTGAGAGTGGCTGAGGCAATGAAATACGCTACCCAGTCCCTGGAAGTGTTCAAGTGTCTCTGCCCATGGCAGAGAGTTTGGACCTAAATGGTAAGATCCCTTCCCAAACCATTCTATGATTTAATATATTCTGCAATCTGGGATTAACCAAATAGCCATCAGAGGATCTATGATATATTAAGTTACTTTCAAAACTACAAAATGCTCTTGATGCCAACAGCAAGATGTACCATGACCAATTACAAGCAAAACAGTGCTAACCCCCTACAAAAGTGTAAGGACTTGAAGAAAAACCAAACCACCAAACCCCAAACAAACAATCCCACAAACCAAGCCAAGCACAGCAGCCTAACCCCAAATCCCCCATAAACGTTGTTGCAGTTATACTGACATTTCCAATCAGCTTGAACACTTGGTCGCCATGGACGTTGTAGACGGTGACGATGGTGTTCAGCGCAGCGTTGCGCACAGCGTTGTCCCGGTCGCCAATGTGAGTTGCCATTTCTTTTAAAGCTTTTCCTGGAGTTGGCTGGCATACATTCATGCCATATGATTCAACCAGACATCCAAGCTCTTCCAAGCATTCTAAAAGAAGAAAGTAACATACGCGTTCACCTTTAAAGTTGCTGGATAGAGAGCCCTCCCAATTCCCACATCGCTTGCACACTTGAACATTCACTGTAGAGAACTGCCAATCACAAAGCTAATGATTAGATATACTCCAGGTGATTTATGGGATCAATTGGAAGCTACAACAGACTACTTCACAGACAGCATCTCAAAGCTGTCAGTCACCCCTCTACACTTCAAGCATTTCCCATAACCCATGTACAAGCAATGTTACAGTTAACATCACATTCAGGTAAACAGTTGTGAGCTTGCAATACAGTATTATGTACAGAATCTAACGTTTTGCTTATACCAGGATAAGATATTTTCAAAGTGACCAGGGAGTTGTCTGAACTACAAACGCCACAATTTTATTATAGACATTACTTGTGGTGAGACAGATGTACAGTGCAGAGACATTTATAGATCAAATTAACTGATACCCTTGGTGAGTAGAAAAATAGTACTGCCACCGTTCTCCCCAGCACTGTTTCACTAACAAAACAAGCCTACTCAAGGGACTCAATACTCATAGCAACTTAAGAGATTACTTGTCTTTGGAAGGTACAAAGCACCAAAAACTAAAAAGCAGTATGATACTACTTGAAATTCTGATCCTTTAAACATTTATAAAGATCTGCATAAAATGCCATGTGCACACAAACATCATTCTCATGCTGGGTTTTTCAAGACAAAAACCAAAGCAATCTCAAGAACTTAGCAAATGTGCAGTTCAAGAGGCCATTTCCCACCTGCACGTTGTTTGGAGTTTTTTGATTTTGTCCCCTCCATGATAAAAGGGAACATCTTGCTGGCTGGATAGATGAGACACATTCTGTTCAGAATGGCACGTACATCCTTACGGATGACATCTTTCGGTTCTCCTACCTAATGGAAAATTGATGTAAAAAAATGAAAAAGAGGGGAAGAAATACAGACTATTTTATACAGTCTCATGATACTTTTGCCTACTCTACATAGTCTTAGGAAAGCCAGAATCATTCTCAAGGCAAAATCGCTTTTTTCCAAGGGCTTTTAAAGGGAAATACGCATTGTAGAATCATAAAGGTGAAAAAAGACAACCTTAAAATCGTCAAGTTAAACCGTTAAACAATGGCCAACACTGCCAAGTCTACCACTAAACCATGTCCCTATGTGTCACATCTACATGTCTTCTAAATACTTCCAGTGATGGAGACTCAACCTCTTCCCTGAGCAGCCCGTTTCAGTGACTGACAACCAGTTCAGTGGAGAAATTTTTCTGAATATCCAGTGTAAGCCTCCCCTACAACAGCTTGTGGCCTTTTGCTCTCATTCTATTCACTTGTTATTTGACAAGACAATACCAACACCCGCCTCACTACAATCTCCTTTCAGGTAGTTGTGAAGAGCACTAGATCTCCCCCAGCGCTCCTTTTCCCCAGGTTAAAAAAACACGGCCCGTGGAGTCTCACACCAGCCACCAATTGGATTTAACTCCATTCACAATATATTTAGAATGAACATATTGCAGCGTTTGATGGTATTCTGCCATATTCCTCATGAAAAATGTTCGTTTCTGTAAAACAAATTGTACCTTCAGGATAAGATATGGGATGAAAGAGGATGCCTCATTTTCAGTGAGGTGATACTCTTCTTGACTCAGCAAATTGAAAAGCAATTTAAGGTATTCAAGTGTTTTCATCAAAACACTTGTGTTGGTATCGAAGAATCGCAGGGTAAGCCATTTTAGGATCAAATCCAAGCAGCTGATGACTCCATCTTTTTCACTCTCCAAGTGCTTGAAGGAAGTAAAAAAAAAAAAGTTATGTAAATCAAACACACCTCTACACATTTATTGGTAGATCTTAAAACATACATACTCACTTCTAACTTACATGGTTTTCTGAAATTTTAAGAGAAGTCTCTGGTGAGGAAATTTCCCCCTTCTCTCGAGAAACAATATTAATACCAACTTCATCATACCTCTGAAAATTACTTCTTTGTATGTTTAGGTTCCAGCTACATAGAACCGTGACCCCTGGCTCCTCAGAGGATTTTTATTTGATTTTAATTCAAGCACTGTCTTTCATAGCAGAGAGTAATTCTATCAGCCTCATCTTCTACCAGAGATCCAAACTCACCTCAATCATTACAGTCAGTGCTTTGTTGTGGTGCTGGAAGTCTGCATGAAACATCTCATCCTGTAGCCATTTGGCCACACAAGTGGACATCTGAGTTTTCAGCTGTTCAATATATTCATCACGGGGAGTAGTGAAATTCCACTTTAACACCTGTAAAAGGCAGCACTTAGAACTCACAGCCAGCAATACCTTTTTTTCCTGACAGACGTTGCTGATTGAACATCTTTCAGTTCTGCTTTAGAATCTGTTTTCAAAGCCTTCTCATTGCAAATAAACAATGAAAAATCAGTGGTGTTTGCTCACCTTTTATTTACAAGAGAAGTTTTCTTCATATGGACTGGTTATCTTAATTATTATCTTAATAATTATAACTTAAAGTTGTTGTTTTCAAGCTCCAGACAGGTCTACCTACTAGCAAGTTACAAATAACATGCATACTTTCAGTAATAGAAATTCTCTACAAATTGCTAAGTGGGGTTACTCAAAATAAGTATATTAAAGCATTTGCAATGTACCCTAGAACTCTGACATTGTACCTAAAAACAACCAACTTAATGATACTTTGCAACTTGAAAAATGTAAAAAGGCCTTCGGCTTTTATGACAGTGTATATTGCACAAAATTTGAAATCAAAAAAGAAACACCGCAGTAAGGCCGCTATTGCTGTATGAAATTCAACTCAAGAATCAGGCTCTAAGAGATGGACAGTGGCTAACACATGCCACAGTATGTTTAATTCAAAATTAAAAACTAAAGAATGCCTTAAAAGCCTCCCCCATCAAAACTAGTGAACACATTCTGATTTTTCTCACCTTCAGAGCTTTCTCTTCTTTCATCCTCTGTTCCTTCCCATTTGGGACAATGATAAAAATAGGGCCTGATTTATCATCGTCTTCCTTCAGATTAGGCTTGCTTGGCACCTTCTTTCCCTGTACACCCTGAAAGAAGCAAGATATTAGTAGGCAACACGAGCCATATTTATGCCTCAATCCCAGCAACTGCAAGCATTAGATACTTGCCACCTTCATGCTACCTATGTGTACAAGAGCCAGAGAGAAGCTGAAAGAAAAATGTTAAGTAGAAGTTTAAAAGTATGTGCTCAGCTGCTGTGGAAGCAATACCCAAGACAGTGTGCACAGCAGTACCCTGTGAATTATGACACACCACTCTCAACCAGTGTGCTAGTCACCCACACACATCCCTAGAAGCCAATGTGGTACCTGTTTGATAGACTGGCTCTTAGTCAGACTTGAGCCACCCTTGCTGAGGCTTGTATTAGCTTTGGACAGGCGGGCGTTACCCTTGGACAGATTGCTATTAACATCTGACTGCTGTAAATAAGCCACAGAAAAGTCTTTGCTGTGAACGTGTTAAAAGATTTGGAATGGAAACTCTTAAGGGTAAACAGCTGTCTGACAACAAAGGTCTCAACTCTACCAGCAGAATTCTGACAGAACACTGCATTGACTTCAGCAAACCTACAACCTCCTTCAAGGTTTGTTTTGCTCATTCTTGCCACGAATATGGACCTACATCAAATGTTCTTGTTACAGCACCACTTCAGACAATGGAAACAGCTGGACTGTAGAACAATTTGGGTTATTTTTAGTTATGTACATAGGACAAACTTTATTATTAACAGCAAAAGAAATTACTGTAACAGAAAACAACAGAAAAACCTCACCAAAAATTGACTGTAATCAATTGAAATTATTATGTTTTTAAGCATATGCCCTCTTTTTTGGCACTTCCGACTGAGAACTTTTTACCCTTCATACTGTAAGGCAGAGATTAATTTCTTTTGATACATAGGTTCAAAATTAACATTCAAGTGTAACATTGGACTTGGAATGGTAAAAATGAATTCTCAATACCACAAAATCAAAGAGGCAAAGAAAATTTAGAACAGACTGAGTTGCTCATAAGACTGATTTTTGGACAATACAGACTTTAGGAATTAAATAGGTAATGACAAAAGCAGTAATCAGGTAAGAGATATGGGAATGCCTGACATTTCAGAGTTCAGACAAGCATGAAGATTTTTAATAAAAGTTGGCTCCACCAAGGACTACACTCTTCTACCTATAACACATTAACAAACCACAGTTACTAACTTCATAAAACTGATTTTAAACAAAATGCAAAAACATACCTTGGTTTTAGAGGACAGTCCTCCTGCTTTGGCTTTTTTGAGATCAGGCTTGGATTCCACGGTATTAGACCCCAAATCATCAGCAAATGCTGGAGAAACAACATACCATTTAAAGTTATCCAGAAGCCTATTTTAGGTGATCAGTTTTCTGTTCTTAGGACATAACAAAAACTGTGGATACAATATGATTAACTACACATATGTTTGAGGATTTTAGACCCACTGAAGAAGTCCCTTAAATTCTATGCTAGAATACAAAGTTTTCCTAATTAAGACCATGGTATATCATTTGCCATTTTTCAAAACAATTTAAAAATGCAGACATATATACTGTGCAGGCTAATGTCTAGAGCTGTAGTGGCTTGAGCAGGCAAGCTAGCCCTAGCAGGCAGGACTACTTCAAATCAACTGTCCCCTAATCCCTTCACACAAGAATTCCGGTGGTCCCACAGTGAACTATACTGAGGAAATAGTCCAGGAAAAAAACAAAAAAAAAGTTAAAACATTAAAAAGAATATTATATTAAAATCAGATTAGTATTAAAAAAATCTCCCCCTTAAGCCCAGCTTGGTTTTAGCTTCAATACCAAGTAGATATTTTCAAGTTTTCAAATAGCAGCTGACAGATGGTTGTGTGGAAAGGAAACACCCTCCTACACTGGAAGCTGATTCAAATGCAAGAAAGACCTGAACTCTAACTAAGTTGATTACCTCTTCTCCAGCTAAGTACGTTTATTCATCTGGCATGTCAAAAAGCTTCAAAATCCACCATTTTCTCAGTCATTTCCCAAAATGTCAGAGAGGTTACCTGATGCAGGTTGGAATTTGGCTGGAGCTGCTCCTCCTACCACCCTGGAAGATGCTTTAGCAGGAGGAGCTGGTTTGGCTGGCATGTTGGCTTTGGCTTTCTCAAGCATGGCCAGGACCTGGTCTTTGGAAGTTGGCTAGAAAACAAAAAGTGCAAAAAAGAAGTAATAAATTTAATAATGTCTACCGCTAATCTTTGCAATACATGCTACAGACAACAAAAACAAAAGTAGTTTGAAATAATCCATGCTCTGTTAAGCATCTCGGAGGATGCTCATCTTAAAACATCATTTGTTCTCAGACACTTGTGTTCTGAGTTAAAACATCTTTAGTTTAAGTTTCTTCTGCAAGATCTATGGGAAATATCTAAACCAGCAATGTGTTCTGGGTGAGCGGTCTTCTGATGTTAATGGAGTGCCTACTCAACACTCAGGGTGAGTATAAGCCAAAGCAAACTGCTAGAAATCATGTTAAAGAATGAGTACAAAGGCATAGAGTGCCATAGGAACTGATATGGAAGCTATCTGCAAGTAGATTTTTTTCAGAAGAAAAGCAGAGTCAATAAATTTCAAGCTCTTGAAGCCTGTAATGACAGTAATCATTTTTGAAGCAGAGAAAGCTCTAGCTCACAGCTCTGATACTATTTTCAGCCCCTCTGAAAATACCCAATGCAGACAAGCTTACATGACTCAAGACAGCATGTCATGAGACTGTGAATAGAACTTAATATTTACTCATTGAAGATCACACGATCTAATCTTTGTAACAGAAGTACCTTCAGCTTGCCTGTGGCTTTTGCCATCTTCTCAAAGCCAAGATGCATCATGAAGAATGGCAGGGCATCCTGTGCCTTCTTGCGCACATCCCCATTTCGATCTTCAAGGCAGGAGTACAGGTGAGGCACACACAACAGTAGGTCAGAAGGAACACAACGGAGGGCAGGCAATTTCTCAGCCAACCAACCAAGAAGCTGAAAGAAAGTTTTAAAACAAAAGCTTTTAAAGAAGTGTTCACAGCGCTGTGTCAGCCACGAGAGTCTGAAGAGCAGTCCTTCACATACCATTACATTCTAAAAAGTATGTAGGAAAAACCCACCCAAACTTTTTTCAGACAAGTATTCTTGAACAACATCAATTTTCATATCAGTAACTACAAAAACTAAAAGTGAAGTACAACATGTTAACACACAACTATCTTAAAACTTTAAGCCTGGTCTCTTTGCAGGCTGTTCCTTTTGAAAGGAACAGAAATCCAGCCGCTCTTTTTAATATCTCCAGTTCTGTTCCATGGTGAATTTCAGGGAACACACACTAGCTCTTAAAATGCTAATCAAAATAGACAGAAGTTTAATTTTAGAGGCACTGAGGTCTGAATGACAGCTATCATGCTTGTTACTGACCTTTTGAGGTTTAACAATTTTATGTCAGTACAAATACACAGCTTTTTGTTTTCTCATATAATGGTAGCATTGTGCCATTTCAGTCAGCACAGATAAAGAGCCCATTGCACATAAGGTGATTCTGACTTGATACACATAAGAAGTTTACTTGACAGAAGCCTACCTCTTGTCTTAGGAAAGGATTTTCTTTTTTGAGCTCTTCAGACAGGTCTTCCCCTTCCAACCACTCTTTCATGCCAGTTTGTTCGGCCCAGGCATTTACAGTTGCTAGTGCAGCAGCACGAACGTTAGTCTGCAGCAAGAACAAGATTTAAAAAGAATAAACCTAAAGAGAAGGCAGAAGATTATGACAGAAGAAGCAATAGTCATCCTTCCTATGAAAGCAAAAAGCTTCCACATCACAGGCACTGAAATCTCTTTTTTTTATTTGCAGCTTGGGAAGTCTAAGATTCAGAAGAATTTAGTTTCAGTGATGGTATCAGCTGCAGTGATGTCCAAATCAGATGTTATACTTATCTATCATAATTTTTTAAAAATAAGTTTAATAAAGAAGGTGAAAGGGTATCTCTAAAATTACTGTTACATGTTACCACTCACTGACGACCATTCAGGGAGTCAAACTCTCAAAGAAGCTAAAAAATAATGTTAGTGACTTAGATAGTGCTTAAAATAGACTGTACACTCATAAATCAAGGCAAATGGATTATGGAGCCTGCTATTAGGACACTCTCATTTAGGATACACATGAGCAAAAGTCAAATCAGGAATGAGGGAGCCCTCTAACTCCTACCAATTTCCATCTTTAGTGTTTTTTCCAAGCAAAATTTAGAACAGCACCCTTTTTTGAAGCAAGTATAAGAAGTTATGAGAAGCCAGATGGAATATTTAAAAATCACAGTTCTTTGAAATGTTATCAGTCTAGACATGACTCTGTACATGTGACCCCGTAGGCTGAATTTCTGTGGAAAGCTAATGACATAGCAGACTCATTTAGATAAGTAGGAACCATATCAAATGCAGAAGTAACATCCAGGCATATCTGTAAACAAGAAGTCAGCATCCTTGCTTTACCAACTTCTCCCATCTCATTGAGGAAAAGAAACAAATCGTGTGCTGCAGATAAACACATGCTCATCAGCCTCTCTGACAAAACCTTGTTCCCATCACCCAGATTGAATTTGTCTTCACTCATGCTTCAAGCTGATTATTTTCCTCAACTATTCAGTGGGTCCATTATAAACATATTGAAGTAGGACCCAAAATGGACCATCCTCATCTTCAAAAACTTGACGAATTTGATAAACTAGTTAAATCTTGCAGTACTTAAAAAAAATTACCACTGTAAGAGTGTTCAAACAAGCACACAATCTTCTGTCAGCATTATAGTGCTTACAAGTTATGTCAGTATTACGCATTTTAGTAACAGTTTAAGTTAATCACAATTGGCCTTATCCTTAAACCACACACTCTTCTACAAGCCTGGGGCTCTGAGCAACCTGGTCTAGTGGAAAGTGTCCCTGCCTATGGCAGTGGGGTTGGAACGAGATGGTCTGTAGGGTTCCATTCCAACCGAAAAAGTTCTATGACTCTACAAAAGGAGCTTGCTATTAACTCAGGACAACTGGTGAGTTAAAAGAAGAATTTAACAGTCACATAAAGTCTCAGCTCTTGAAGACTCCTAAATTAAGAGAAAACAATTTGAACCAGGAGATTTTTATCTACTCTAGAACCTGTCCAAGTCCTTCCATTGTTTGGGACAGGGAGATCCAGCTTCTGCTCTTTTTCCTACTCTCATTCCAAGCAAAGACAGCTGAAGGATGCCATCTTTGATAACTGCCCATGACTTCTGGCACAAGATATTGGCACCTTCCCAAGCCTCTTTACCCATTGCTTCAAATAGCTCTTTCCCATGGTCCTAAGCTTGATTTTGACACAGCATCCTGGCAAACCTGACGCTGATGTTATTTATAGAAGCTTCAGTATCAGTTGTGAATGTCCTAGGCCTACCTACAGTTCAAAGGTCTCCTACACAGTGACAAAAACAACAACGATGTATACTGGAATCCACAGTGACACACTAAAAATTCTACAAGGAACCTCACTAGGCAAACCTGTTCAGTGCCTAAAATAGCGTACTCTCAGCAGCAGAAATATGCATATAGTCACCACATTCATTTAAAAGCCAGATTGTTTCACTGGGTTTAGTTACAAGGAGAGGAATACATCTGAATATACATTCAAGCCCATATTTATATTTGAATATTAGGTTGTCATTCAAGCAAGAACTTTAAAAAAAAAATTGGAAAGCTTCCAAGGAAGTTCTAACTACCATTCACCTTTCAGACACAATTTAGATACACAAAAAGCAAAGAGATGTTGACATCTGTCCTACCTTACTATCTCCCAGGACTGTAATGACAGGAATCCCCAAATTTTTCACATACTGTTTGATATTTGGGCCCATTGCTGTTGCTAGTTGCTGAAGAATGCTCAGTGTTTGTTGCACCTGTGCACAAGGAAAAAAAAGGTTTTAAAGCATTTGTGCAAAACCTCCTACTTACACAGGGAGAAGAGACACTGCTATATATTAAGCTTTTACTTTAGAATGCCTGCTTAATGTCACCTATTCCAGCCTTCAAAATCATCACTGAAAAATAAAAAACACTTCCATTTTCTGAGCAAATTAAATTTCAAGTAAAAATATTTTCAAACAAGAGACAATTCACTTTTGTTATAAATGAAGCAGTTAGTCAAATTCTTTTAAGATGTCCTCATATTACATTCAGAGTAAAGGTAGATTTTCCTTTCTTCCAAAGCATATTTAAATGAAAAAAAAAGGCAGATATTTATTAAAATAGGCAAATATATGATTTGGAAACACAGAGTTCACTGTTTTCCAACTGTTGATTTCATGACATTGAAAGAGACTACACAGTAATAAGCAAGGTTCAGAAATCGTAACTACCATAAGTTTTAAGCAGGAAACAACTAAAACAGGATTTTGAAAAACATACCAAGATTTTATTGGAGTCATTGAGACGACCCTTCAGAGCAGCTGGAAGTTCTCCTATGTTTGGTTGTACAAACTTTGCTTCATTTATTATGCTTGTCACTTCATCTAGACCTTCCTTTCTGATCTTCCAATTCTTATCCCCAATCTTAGACACTAGTTCCGCTGTGATCTTATCACTGCAAGAGAAAAAACAGGTAAAGTGCCTGTCTACTTAGTAATATCTCTGTTAGTATCTGAGTGCTTTAACACCATAGATTTATAAATGCTTAGAAAGCATTTATAAATGCAAAGTTTTGAATTGCAGTGGAAGTGTATCTTCAGGTGCTAGAATCCAAACCTACCCAATGTCTGTTCTTGGCAAGAGATCCACAGCATCATTCCCAGCCTCCTCCTGTTCTTCTTCTTCACCATCATCCCCACCTCCCACGTTGTGTCTGGAAATGCCACGAGTTGGAGCTGGTGCTGTCTGTCCTTGCATCTGCAAGCAACACAAAAATCAGAAACATCAATTTTACAATTTTTCATTTGACATTAAAAATCAAACCAATTGTATATGAATGCACTGGCTCAGGACAACAGACTTCTAAACCATTACACTATTCAAACACACCCAGGAACTTTTAAAGTTCATAACAAAAAAAAATACTATCGGGATCGCTACACATAACGAATTTGCAACCTTTGTGAACTGCCTTAAAGAATCTGGTTCAATTACAACCCCAAGGGTTAGACCACAATATTACTACAAACTCCAGCTACTGAAGTTTCAAAGTAGCTTTAATGACACTTTGGTAGCAAGAGACCTCCAGTTGATACCTTTTCAAATTCTGCATCTATCTGAGAGAGAAGGGCTGGCTTCTCATCTTCAAAAAACATTCGCAGAGAAGGTCCCACATAAAGATACATGACTCCCAGCAACGTAATGGCAGAAGTCCTCACAGCCTGCCACAAAAAGGAAAAAGCGCTCAGTCTTCAAATTAAGGACTCATATCAATTCAGAATTAAGATTCTAAATTTACTCACCGGGTTAGTTGCAGCAAGAGCTGTCTTCACATTACTGATGAAAGCTTTGACATTCAATCTATGGAAAAAAGATGTCTCCCATAAATAAAACATAACACAGGAAACAGCACCAACAAACAAAATCATCACAGTATGTTATATAAAAAAGATACCCCTAGACAGATTTACACAACTAACTTAGATGCAGAAGACATGTATACTCATAAAATATCTCCACAGGTACAGTGTAGATAGTAGCTGCCTAAATAACTACTGAAAGATCAGTTTGGAGAACAGCCTATTGTGAAAATCCATCAGTAAACAATTTTATATAAAAGCCTACTATTGTCACAGCTGGAAAGTTTCTTAGACTACATAATCCATGAATCTAGAAACATTTTAAGTACCTGAAACATGACTACATAATACAGGTGAGGGTTATTTTTATAATATTATAATAATTTTTTTGTTTGTTTGTTAGTCTCACAATCTTCCAGAAAAAGGCACAATTTTCAAAAGTATATTTACAAGTGAAATAAAGGAAGGCTTAAATTCCTGAATCTTCTATATTATCTGTGCAGCCTCAAACACTGCTGTTCTAGTAACACATTTATACACATGACCATGCTGTAAATATATATTTTTGGGGGAGTTTACTAAAGAAGAGTTTATTTCCCAGACTTAATCAATGTCACTATATGTCACTATTTAAAAGCCACAAAATATCTTAAGACAGACATAGTAACTGCCCAAGTAGTCAAAGTGATATTTGAAGTTTTCCTTGCTTAGAGATTTTTTTCCTCAGGACTAAACTCTATTACATGTGTTTGACCACATTCAGTTAAAAGACTAGTGCTTAAAAATTAAGGCATGCTATTCTTGGTTCTGATGGAGAATTAATTTCTTACTCTCACAATGCCAGACATAACAGCAATTTTGTTGGCTAAAACTTCATCTACCTGTAATCAAACCCAAAATGTCTCCCAAGGAGATTAACAGGCATGCTGGTATGTACTCTCCTGTAGGTTGTCAGATTCAGTTGTTGTGGTTTTTTCCTTTAAACTATAAAATACAGTGGTTCACGTGGGTGCAGGTGTATCCAAGCAGGAGTATAACAGACACTCAATACTACAGCTCTGTGCCCAGCCCACACCTATAAGTACCTTAAGACAAATGCTCTTCAGAGAAAATGGAGTGATGAATAAAGTAGCTAGAAGTGTAATCACATCCTGTCGTACAATTAATGCCAGATACTTTCAGTAATATACTTAAGAGGTGGAAGAACATGGCTAGCATCAGAGTTTAAGGAACTAGAGTTCAGATAAACAGAATCTTAGTTCCAGATTAGAAACATTTTCATTCACGTTTCTCTCAGCAATTTATTTAGAAGACTTACCCAGAAAAGCCAAACTCTTTAATTGCATTTGAAAGCCAGTTCAAAGTTTCTGACTGGTTTTTAGGATTCTTCTGAGCAAAAGCGATAGCCACAACCTGGAACAGAAGAGAGTTAAGTGTAAACTTTCACTGGCAAACCAGGTGACAAAGCACTAATAGTGGAAACCTGAAGAGGTTTGACAAGCCAAGGTGTTGCACCTGGGTTGGGGCAGCTGTCAAATCAACACAGGCTGGGGGATGAATGGAGAGAGAGCAGCCAGCCCCTCCAAGGAGGCTGGACATGAGCCAGCAATGTGCACTCACAGCCCAGAAAGCCAACAGTGCCCTGGGCTGCACCAGAAGCAGTGTGGCCACAGCGTGAGGGAGGGCATTCTGCCCTGCTCTCTTCTTGTGACCAGCCGTGCTGCATCCAGTGCTGGGGCATTCGGCACAGGAAGGACTTGGATCTGTTAGAACGAGTACAGAGCAGGGCCACCATGATTAAAATGATGGAGCACCTCTCCTATGAGGAAAGCCTGACAGAACTGGAATTTTTCAGCCTGGATAAGGCTCCAGAGTGATCTTCTGGCCCTTCAGTACTCAAAAGAGTCCTCCTAGAAAACTTTTGAAATAGGCATACAGTGGTTTGACAAAGAAGAATGGGTCTGAACTGAAAGAGGAGTTGTGGGAGCCCCATCCCTGGAAATGTTCAAGGCCAGGTTGGACGGGGCTTTGAGCAACCTGGTCTAGTAGAAGGTATCCCTGCCTGTGGTGTGGGAGGAGGACCTAGATGATCTTTAAGGTCCCTTCCAACTCAAACCATCCTATGATCCTATTTTCAATTTTAGAGGAATATATATATATAACTCCTGCCTTGGGAAGCATCTTGAAAGCAAACAAAGCACTTTCATGCAACAGAGAAAAACCAAAGATTTGGGGTTTACTCCTCAGACTGAAAGAACACCCTACATATTATTGCTGATTTTATTTACTGAAAGGATATCTTTGTTGCTCACTCACCTGCTCAGCAGTCCACGGCAATTGACACGCTTCTGCTATTGCTGTCATGGCCTCTTTTGCATTAGTTCCACATTTCACATCACCAACCTTGTCTACAAGACCATCCAGCACAACCTGTGCTGAAGTTTTGGAGAAGTTTCCTTTCTGTGCAATCAATGCAACTATATGCAGTTTCATCTGCATCACCTGCATTGTCCAAAACAGCAAGAAAGTTACTCATGTCTTTGTGTATTTTAGATTAATTTTTCTCATTCCATATGTCTATATATACATATAAGAATTATACGGACTTGTGGGTAAATACTAACATATGCACAAAATTTGTATTTTTATATATACATTTGAATATGTAAAAGTATCGATGTACACCGATATTTTATACACAGAGGTGTTTTGTGTGCTTATACACAAAAACTGTGTGTACACACAAATACATACTATTATATAAATACACACACCGCCAATAATACTGGGCTGCCGTTATCTACCTTTACAACTTACATACACACACATACTTATGCATATGCACACATATACATATACATCTAAAGACAGTATTTAGATACCTTAGATGACATCTAGAGTCTCAACTCTCAACAGAAAAAAAATCCAGTTTGAGAGTTTATATCCTCATTGATTACAGATAAAACTGTGCCCACAGTGACATATGCACTTACAGCCTTTTAGCTGGAAACTACTTTACATTAACAAAAATTGACTATTTAGTTACTGAAGGATGATGTATTACCTGAAAATTTGTTTCCTTCCACCCAGGTTTCTTGGCCAGCATTCTTACTAGGGCTTGGCAAGGCATTTCACTTCTTTCCATAAGCTCCACAGCCTAAAGGATAAACACTAAGTTAGCCAGCGGGTCACAAATTATACAAAACTCAACTGTCCTCGAAGTATTTTCTTAATACTGAATTAAATTACAGAAATTCTCAGCGTAATAGTTTACCTGAAGAGCCACTTTTACAAGGAGTCTGAGGTACTGAGCCAACATTTAACCTACATCATTCACATTACTAGGAATTTAACACTTAAATAAAAACAAACAAAATTCCCGAACAACCCACCTGCCTCTCAAAAAGCTGCTTTTGTTTTTAAGATGAGGTATATTATGCAGCTTTCATGTTGGAATGTTGACTACACAGAAGAGATTAATCCTGAATATGATCTAAATAATGGGGTTTAGCTGTTGTTAGGCTTATTAATTCAACTGAAATGGCAACATTTTAATAAAGCAGGCTTCTGCAGCAGCATTTCAATGCAGTCACCATTTCTAACTGAAGTTAGACACTTTTCCCACTACAATATTAAAAGCTCAGTCATGACTGTACTGGTGTAGTGGTATGAACTACTTCTACATCTAGAGTGGATGCTTTTATGAATGTGAACTCTCAAAGGTCTTCTGACAGATACCACCGGAGAGACATTTGATGTTTTTTTTGTTTGTGACTACATGAAGCACTTTCCACGAGCTCTGATGACTGCTAGTACTGTATAAGCCTCTAAATATAAAAATTTCAACTGGAAAGCAGCTGATTATAATCAATTGCTGCCTAAGATGCAAATGGCAGGAACTTATTTGCAATAGATTTGGCCTAGTTGTTGCAAAATCTTCTGTTGAAATCTAGCTGTCTTTGAGACCAAGCTTTACAATTACTTGGGAGTTTTAAAAAGACTTTTAAGTATTCTCAATCAAAATACAAGTATTTTTGACAAAAGCACAACTATCTACATTAAGGTAAAATATTTACTCCACTACTGTTATGGAATTTAAACCATATAAGCCATTTGGCTTTTGCAAGTATTGTTTAATCCATTTGAAGTGCTGACATACAACTACTACTAGTATTTCAGCAGATTTAACAGGCCTAAAAAGCTGAAGAAATTATTACTTGTTTTCTTTTTCCCTACTGCCTATCTTATCAACTGTTCCAACATACCTTCTGAAACTCCTCCATGCAGGCAAGCCTCTCTTTCCAGTTACCACTGTCCAACTGCTGGATACAAGAAGCTGGAAGGACAGCAGCAGCTTTCTCTTCACATACTTCTATCTGCAGACAGATCAGAGCAAGGTTAACACTCCACTGTGTCCCTTCAGAGGAGGGCAGCAACCTTAAGGACAGGTAATACACTGGACTGACCCTTGTACTGTGGTGCATTTACAAAATGGGAAAAGGGGTCTATTGTAGATTAAAAGATTTTAGTATGGATTGTAGTTTAGGGGTCTTATGGGTTTAGAAAGCTGCTAAAATTGCACTGCAACAGAAAAGTAGTCTCTGGGAAGGATGAGAAACTGTGCCGACAGTCAAAAATAATCTTGAATAGCAACTACCTGCTTAAAGAATCAAGCAGAGGTAACCTAAAATTTGCAAGGTAATTTTGAATCAAGTCTGAATAAACACTGTCAACAACAAATCAGGATAAGGGCAGACAGAAGACTTATCTTCTGTCACCATTTTAGCAAAATGGAAAATGAAGCTATTTAGTGATAAAAACTTCCCTTGTTTCACTGGTGTCTGCATCACCTTCAGGAACTGTATTCTCATTTTCTACTATATAACTAGCAATACAAACTGGATACACAATAGAAATTAGTCACTCGAAGCAACACTCCAAAAATAATTATGGTTTGGATTGACAGTCCAAAAAACTTGCAAATACATCTAGCAAAGCTTTAATAGGTTTTCTGTTACTGTTTGACCCACAGATACCTGAGTTTATTGGTTCCCTTTTAAGAAAGTAGGTAGATGCTCAGCTAACATGCAGAATTCAGTAATTTTTTTGAAGTGTAACTTAATATGAGCAGTACAGAACAGATTTTTATTAGTTCATTTAATTATTACTTTATTTTCGCTTCAGATTTCAATGTAAACTCCAGAATAAGGAATTCTCAGGCTTTTAATAGCAGACTCCTTCAGCAAATCATGTGTCCTAAATTACATATGAAATATCACTGTTTTTTTCATCTCTTCCTACTCCAGGGACAACAATGTACCCTATTATAAGGGTATAAGCATGATTTATTGCTTACTGCCTTATATGGCCTGGTACCAACAGCTGCCTGAAGAACAGGTGTATTTACCGAAGACCCATTTCACCAGTTTAAATTTATACATACTGCTTTCCCCTCCCCTAAATAAACAATCTCCCTTAAAAACTCTGTAGTACCTGTAACCAAAGCTATCATCTTTGTATTTCAGAGAATAGCAGAATACTCACAGAGAGCTCCGACTCAAAGATTTCTTTGGTCTCAGGACCCTTCTTGCCTTTAGCTCCAGCACCTCCTGTTCCTGCAGCTGTAGCTGGCTTGCCTTTCTTTGGTGGGACTCCAGCCTAGAAAGTTAATGGACAAGTTAGCCAAGATCAAATAGGTCTCTAGCTCAGATATCAGAAGAACTGCTGTTTTTCCTATACTACACTTCTATATTCTAATGTCAAAATAATACATATCTCTGATAGCATAACAAATGCGGGCAGAGAGAAGCTAGAGCTTATTTAATTAACATATTGCTTTTAGACTACAGGCTTTACATCACATAATAGGACAATGAAAGATGAAAATGGAAAGAATTATTTATTTGTGAATGCTCAGGAAATAATAACTTTGTCTGTATGCTTTCCTATGGATACTAAACTTGTGACTGGTGTCTCTTTCTCAGGTTATCTGAGTACAAATAGATTTCAAAATTTTATTTATTCTTCTATTCACTTCTGATATCCCACCTGAAGAACTAAGGAGCATATTACAAAGACCATCCACTGCAGGCAATTTTTAAAACTTAAAGAATAATATTAAAGAAATACAAGCTAATAGTTCAAATTACTTCAAAATATACAAAGGAACAAACTAAAAACAATGGTGAAAAAAAATCCAATACTTAATATAACTTTGCTAGTCACAAGAAATGTTGACTTCAGCCAAGTATTGCTGTATTACAGAGCACATCGATGTTACAACATTGAGGCTCCTCTGAATGCCTCCAGTCTTTTATCACTATCTCAAAATCAAAATCTGGTATTAAGACATGACAAGACAGTTTGTATCATTAAAAACTGAGATTTCATTACATTCTCAGAACATCATAGGTCCCTTTTGCTGTTAGGCTCACCTCCTCCTGGCAAAAGGACAGTGCTAGCTCAGTGGAGGCAGATGTTCAACAGGCCACCTTTGATCTGCAGTAACTATTTGACACAATCACAGACAACTGATTGTCCAACAATCTCTTACCTTCACTGCAGATGCTTTTTTCAGTGGTCCAGGTTTGGTTGCTGCATCTTTTGTTTCTTTATCTCCCACAGGCCCTGCAAGAGCAGCAGTCTTCCCAGTAATAGGCTTGCCTTCTTTTTTCTCAGCTGCTCCTCCTGTTTTTTTACCATAAACCAATTCTACCTTTTCAGCACACTCTTTAATCTGCCAAGCAGTGGGGGAAAAAAAAAGGTCGGGGTGGAAAAAAACTATTTAGTTACCACAAGTGGATGCATGGTGTCTCTTTACCAGTGGCTCAAACTTGACTAATGTGGAGAAAATGCAACGAGTTGGAGTTGTTTACTTTACAAAATTTTGTTATCCTTCAACAGTAAGGTTAACCAGTCAGTGGCATCAGCCATCACTGTATTGCGAAAATAATTCTCCTAGTTCAAAATGAAGTGCATTTATATACAAAGAAAACATTGACACCCTACGGAAACTCACAGATGCTCTAAGACTAAGTCTGAGCACCTTAAATTACAAAATCTTCATTCAGTCAACATACCTGTCAGCTTATGCAAAAGTATAACAACTTTGTTGTTGGGAAGTAAGTCTTTAATACCAAATCCCATCTAATAATAATAAATTAGACTACACGGTTGTGGCCTAAAAGCTTGTTTCAGACAACAGTGTTCAAAAACAGAAACTCCATATACCACCAGCCAAAACCACAACTAAATCTCACAACCCACCTCATAGATAGTACAGCCAGATGCTTTTTGTAAGAATGAAGAAATTTTCAGATTCCCTGCAACATCAGTAGTATTTAAGTAAAAAATACATCTTCAAAAATCTGTTCTGAAATTAACTAGGCTAAAGCATCATCTTTCACCTTCTCTAGCCCAAGATGCATCTTAAAGGGATAAATGGAACCTTTTTTACATTTTAACAATACTCACCCGATCAAGCTTTAATTTGTCTACATCTGCTAGAAATGGATTCACAGCTTTCTCTCCAGCTACTTTCAAGGCAGTGCCTAATGCTTCAAATCCAGCATCTCTTACTTCAGGAGCAGAATCATTGATATGCTGCAGAGACAGGCAATTTATGTCATGTGACTTGTGGCTCATACCTAAATATCTTCTATATAAATCCTCTCCCATTATTTAAGATCTGAATCTACTACAGAGTAATCCTTGACATTCCACTGCAGAAAGAAAAAGGCTGTTTTGCACTTCTGTTTTCCTATGTTCTGACCAAGTCTACTTTTTCTCAGACACAGCCATTTCTCATCTTTGTTTTTCTTCCACATGAAGAGGTTGAACATTCATGCTTTAAACATCATGGAAGTTCATAAAGAGTTTAAAGTTCTGCAATCTTGTTCAAATCTCCATTTTTTAAACTAGGGATATTGCCTATACCAAGGGAAGGGCTATTTGCAATAAGAAAAAAGCATACATCATCATCATTTACACTGAAATAATCTAGTGTCACTACCATGTATGAATCAATGATGGTTGCTCTTGCATTCATAGTAAACAACAGCATTCCAACCAAAATTTGTTAGAGACATGTGCAAGAAGCAAGTGGCAATGTCTGGGATAATAGTTGTAAACCGCTGTTTTAATCTATTACAAACTTAGTGTGTCTACAGCTTCAAAAAAGCTAAGATAAAGGAAACTGAATTGTTCCCCTGACAGTCACCTTCAAGTCTGACATCAGCCAAAACTGACTCTGAGGGATACATGGCACACAAGAACTCTCTGGTCTCTGCACTACCTTCAGGTCTTTCTCCTCAAACAATCCAAGGTTTCACCACAACAGTGCTCAAGTCAATGCCAGACAAGTATCAGCTCCTTCTGCTTTACCTTGAGAAGTGCAGCACAGAAAGGTTTTAACAGGCTTTTTGGCAGAGTAGAAGGTGTGCAGTGTCGGAAGCTTCTTGCAATGAAAAGGGATGTTTGTTGCTTAATTGTTGGGTTTTTGTTGTCCATAACTGCCAAAATATCTTCACTTATGTTCTGCAATGTAGTCTACAGTGTTGAATAAAAAAAGTCATTATTTCAGTAAAGAACAGCGAATCAAAATTAGAGACCAGTTCTCAGACAATGGGGAAATTTTCACTCTTACTTACTGTAAGAAAGATTGCATCAATGGCCTCCTGCAGTGCTTGCACTACCTGGGGCTTCTTCTCTTTGAATTTCTCCAGGATTGTCGGAACAACCTATGGAAAAGGGAACAAAAATGTCAACCTGGTGACTTCACTCATATAAGTGGAAAGCCTGATAGTCTGTGCCCTGGCACTTTGCAGAAAAGCCAGTAATTCAAACATTTCCACTGTCCCCCTCCAGAAGTACATAACAGCAGTCTGAACTAGTGTATTCTTGCTCTTCTTCAATATTAAACTCATTCCAGTCACTCTATTAACAAATATAGATTTTTAAACAATTTCATAACAAAAGGCAGACCTATAAATTCACATAATTACAGATTATGGAATTACGCTGGAATACAGAGCAATAGAATGGAAATGAACAATTTCACTACATAAATGGTGCTGTGCTCTTGTATTCTAAGAATCCAAGACAGCATTTAACCTGTCCCCTCTTTCCCAGCTTTCTGACAACACTAAGCATGGCTCATTAAGAAGCCCTCATGTGATTCACAGCTGACAAGATCATGACTCTAAAGCAACCAGAATCCTCTCTGCAGCAATATTTTTCAGATCTATCACCTTGAAAAAAGCACATCTGACAGTAACTATGCCATACTGGAATTTGACAGCAATTTCTACCTAGACTAGGTGCTCAGACAGACACTACTGAAAAAACAAATAAATAATATATTCAAGGGGGAAAAGAAAGTAAAAATAACTACTACATTGCAGACATTCCCATGTGCCAGTAATAATAACAGGTTCACTTTAGTATGGGCTCTGGAACAGTAAGGACCTCTGTCACTGAGCCAGAAACATGCAGATCTTAACTGGGGATAGCAGGCTATTTTCAAGGTTTTCATAACCATAACAGTTCATAGTCTGGAAGCAGTCAGATGCTTTACAGAAGTTACACACTCTTACATAACAAAAAATAGATTTGCTCTCTACTCAGAAGCTGACTACAGGATCTCAACCCCTCGTGACACACCGTGACCTAGGCTCAGGTGGTATCCTTTTTTGGGCTGCAACCTCCCAATTCCCAGTTCACAGACTTCAACACTCAGAAAACCTTCAGATAATAAAATAGGACCACAAAGACCATCATACATGTTATTGCAGGTGCTAGACACCCCTACACCCTACAGAAAGCAAAGTCATAAGAAGGAGATGTTTAAAACCATTAGGCCTCTGTTTTAGAAAATGTTGACAGGTAAAATGAGTGTTTTGTAACATGGAAGTTAGAAACCATAGCCCATGTGTGAAGGAAAGAGGAAAAATTAGTCCAGGGGTACAAATGCAGCCAGAGGTGAAGCTGGCACACATGTACTCAATTCTAATGAGGAGTACAATTCTATGCATGATTTTGCTACTCTTGCTAGAACACAGACGGCAGACTAGCATTGCAGTCCTATATTTAAGTCATAGACTTTATAATCATACAATTCTAGCAATAATTCTGTTTTATATCACTTCAATGCCCACTCTTGGGAGAACTCTACCGCTTTCTCATAAGTAAATAAATGCAGCAAACAAATCAAGTGAACTGCTGAAATGAGTACTGAGATTATGCAATTCCGAGCTGCCATTACAGCATTGAAAATACCATCTTCTCAACACCATTTGCTTGGCAACCACAGAGCTACACCCTTATTTTAGAAGCTTGGCTTTTTCAACACTATCTCTGTAGCTATAAGGGTTAACCTTCAGAAATCAACTATAAAACAGATGCAAGAATGATTTTTATAACTACAGACAGCTTTCAGAATGAAAGCGACTGTCCAAACTATTGTTCAGAGTTCGGAGACTTGAACGTTTCTGAAGCAGCGAGATTCAGCAACTTCTCAATTCAGAGACAATACTACCAGCAGCCAGGCATGTCAGTTCTCTAACCCCATTACTCTTGCTTATCACACGAAAAATTTGACTGAGCAGCTTAAAGAACAAAGTGGCACAGGCTTGAGAAAGGAGTGAGAATTGAAACTTATTAAAAGCTCTCTTTGCTTCCACATACTGGTAAAGTTTTGCCGTGTTCCCTGATATTAGCTACTGGTAAGAGATGAGCAGCCAAGGACAGAACAAACACTAAACTGGAGCACCAGAACATTTTGGTACCAAAAATCTCAGAATTTTTTGCTATTTAAAGCAGACAAAACCCCCCACAAAACCCAGGCAACAAGGAAACAGAACACTCACCACCTACCATCCCCCAACATTAAAAAGAACCCAACCAACATAAAACATACACCATGGAGGTGCTAAGTAGCACTCTGATTTTGAAGCTGTCTTTTTCACTGTGGCCTACAAATGCATTCCTATGAGGGTATCTCTAGGATGAGGTAATGTAAATAAAGTTCATTTAATGGCAGAACAAGCCAATTTTCTTAGTACAGAAGACTTATATTGCAACAGTTTCATGTTGCTGAATATGAATGAAGAAGGTCCTTTCAAACTTAAGCTACAAAGATCTAGGCAAGTATTTCAATGCTTACTCTTTTAAGGGGTTGGTAAGCATTCCTAATTGTACAAAGAATACCTCTGATAAATACCAAGTCTTGACAGGGAAAAGGGAAAGGGTAAAAAAGGTGTCCAGCATGAATAAAATCAGGAAAAAAGTACATACTCTTACTTACATGCCCTGCATACTGTCCAAATTTCTTTCGGAGGCCTGTAGCTAGTCCAGCAAGGCATTTGGCAGCCAAAGCAACTAACATAACATTTGTATCCTTTCCAACAACCTGAAGAGAAAATCTGAGTTTCAGAGACATGGAAGAATTCCTTACAATAATCAGCGGGCTACAGATTGGGTTATTTCCTTAACTGTTCCAGCTAGTAATTTTCTACTCATGAGTATTAAATTAACTGTTAACGTTTAGCTATCATACAAATAAATTACAAAAATATATTAAACTATATGTGCACTCTGAGTTTTATTTAGTACCTTTTTGAGAGCTTTCACCAAGTCTGCATAGTCTCCTGATTCCAGCTTGGGATTTTTCACTAGCACTTCAACAGCCTCTAGAGCTTCTTTCCTTTCTTGCCACTTCTTTGCTTCCTGCAGAGGAAATAATTTACCTTAATCTATAAACAGTTCTAGAGAAGCATACTTGCCACAAACCTTAGATTAAAAAAACCTTTATTCCATTCTGAGAAAACCAAGGTCTCTCTACAGCTCAGTATCAGAAATTGCAATGAAATACGAAATATAGTCCATTCCCAGGACATACCTTAGCCGCTTAAAATTACAGCTTTCCTTCTTGCTGCTAAATCCAACTTTAAAACTTATTTATGATAGCCCATATGTTATTAACACTAGTTTGTTATTATTCATGTGGAACTAAAGCACACATTGCAGAATTGTCCATAGGTCTTAAGACTCATCAGCTATACAAAGGATTAACAGTTTATGCTTACTATTTTCTCATAGAAGTCTTTGGGAAGCTTGGAGAGAATTTCTACAGCTTCAAGCAACTCATATGCATCTACTTGTGGTACCGCCTCTTCCTCATCATCATCTCCTGCAACCAGGAGAGAGAAATACATAAGCAGAGTGACACAAAATTTTGACTAGAGCACCACCTAAGGCTCATTGTTTAGAAAGTTCTATCAGCAGCTGCGATTTTGCTATTTCAAAAGACAGATACTCTTTAATATAAAGTTTCTGCCTCAGGCACATTTTCTTCTTGTGTAGTACACTCCATGTTTTGCACCAGCTTGACTAAAAGCTCCTTTACAATTTAACGCATCCCTTCACAAACTATATACAATATACTTGCCAACAGAGTTCATTGAACAAATAGTTTACCTCCATCTGCATCTCCTCCAAGTCCCTGCTGCTGCTCAAATTTTGCTTTCAGCTCCTGCTGGGAACGCAGGAACCTGGTCTGCTTAGGAGCAGCTGATGACACTTTGATCCATTCTTCTTCCAGTTCTTTTAGCTGCCAAAAGGGAAAAGACTCATCGTATCAGAGACATTATGGACATACTCCAAGACAAGCAAGCCATTACAGTTTTCCCATTTCAAAGCCAAGACAGCACTACCTTTCACTACTATCTTTTTTCTGCCATTAAAGGAGTGCCTTCATGTTCACCATTCCAAAAGAAGTCTTTGACTAAGCATATCCACAATACTATTGCGAAGCATTTATGTAAGAACAAATAGTAGAACAGTCAGAATGGTGTGGCCCCTCTGTAGACACTTTGAAATAAAAATGGCTGAGCATGAAGGAAGCTTTCCTTTACAGCCATGCTATTATTACACACTAAAACTAAGATGAAACAAACATGCTGAGCTACATTCGATGAAACAGTTTGGTTTTTTTTAACCATGGCCTTTTAAAGCAAACTACTGCTTTCCACCTGAACATAATTAACTCAAGTAGGTAGGAGGAAAGGATGCATAATTTACAGTTCTAAAATGATGAAATATTCTATCTATCAATGCAATGCCACTTCCTGAAAGGAAACAGGCACATCCTGAGCATCATCAGAGTAAGTATGAAGGGATGCACAGAGGAAAAAGACTTCAGGGAAAAAGAAAACTGCGAAGGAAAGTTACTGACTTGAAGACTTTCAGTTCAAGGGTCTCTTACAATGGCAACCATTCTGCAATATTCTACTGCTCAGTTGCCATCCTCACTTTCAATAGGAGGCTTCATCCCACAACTTCATGTATGTTCAAAGCAACCAAACATTATTATGATTTCCTTAAAAATGACTAGGAGTGACCAACATCTTAGGTAAAGTTAAACAGAGCTAAAAAAATACATTCCAGTTTTGGCTTTAAGAATGCCCAACATCACAGAACCAGGGAGGATGAGCATCAAATGTTCGAATACAGAAATACTTTCTGCCTACTTGAACAGAATTTATATTCTGCAGTGGAGGTCTCAAAGCATCCCTTATCCAACGGTAGATCTCCACAGCAAGGAGCTTGGCTTCGTCTCGAACAGCCTTTTCCCGAGATTCAAAAAGTTTTGGCAATACTTTGATGATTGGCTTCAGTGAGATTATCTTGGAACCAAATTCACTGAAAGTTAAACACACAATAGCATCAGTGTCCACAAACAGGAAGCAATCCACAAATAGCAACTAATTTTTTAAAAAAATAGTTTATTAAAGTCTTCCAGTGCACATTTAGCAATTTTGTCATTTACTCAAACCATTATGCTAGATATTATTTTGAGATGCTACTGTAAAATTTAAAGAATATATGCCCTACCAAAATTAACATCCACACCCAGATTGGAATTACAAAATCAGGCCTCTCAAATTACTTCAAAGCACTTAATCCAACCCAGTGGTTAAATCGGCTCCCTTGCCAGGGGGGAAAAAAGACAAAAGAGAAGAAAGAAAGAAAGAAGTTGTCCTTAGACCAAAATTTGTATGACCTNCTATCCTTGGAAGAAAACTGCAGTAAAAGCATTAGTCACTTTTCCACTTGGAAAAGACCAGATAATTATAGTGAGCTTGGGTCATCTTCACAGAAAACGTATATGCTGAAATATGTGCCACTGAAGGAATACACAAAACAAATTTCCCAGCCAATCACCGTTCCTTGACAGAAGATTCCACATGCTGTTGCACTTACTACACAAAACTTCCTATTTCAATCACTGATAAATGAAAACACAAGAACTTTCTTTCCAAATTCGTTGTAAAGTTAACTGCTGTAGTTACTAAGGTATCACATATAAAGCACCTCAAAAGCAGTATTTTTTTTTTATTCAGAAACATTTCTTCTTAATTCTGAATTAACCTTTCTACCAATCACGCTTTTTCCTATGGTTCTCTCCAATTCAAGTTCCACATAAAAAAGCTAGCAAAGAAAGCTGCTCATTTTCTAAAAATACCAGTGCACGTCATTTTATTTCCACATCAACTTTAAGTATAAAAACCTTCAAAGGAGATCTTGGAAGTAACACAATTTAAATATGTGAACAAATGAGTTGCCCAAAAATTCAATTTTTCTATCATGACTGAAAAAGAGAGCATACTCTGAGAAATGCCTATGCCAACTTATTTTTATCTATTCATATAATCTAATTTATATAACAAGAAAGAACAGAAACCTTAGCACAAGATAAACAATACCAGAAATTAAACTAATTATGCATTCAAGCTACCCACCTAGGTACAACATAGACAAATTTTGTTATCAATGCAGAAAGCCTACCAAAGCGTAAGAAAAATTTAAGTAGCAACATAGTTCAGAAGCAGAAGATGGCATTTACGCCAAGAGGGCTGCATGATAGTATTTGATTTCAACATGACAAAGAAAATAAAATACTGCATTCTAAGAAAAAAACATATGTGGCACATTTTACAGAAGCAGTTAGTTGAAAGATAGCAAGGAAGGTTATGCAGGTTTCTAATTACACTGTACTGTTAAAAGGACATTTAACCAGATAAGCAATTTAAAATAGCTAAAATATATTCTTAAATATAGGACAGTAATTTCACTTAGCAGAAGCACAGGTAACGTGTTAAGCTCAAAGCTTTATTTTGACATTACCAAAGCCTGAAACAATCAGTTTAACAAGGATCATCTCTATGTATGCCTCAGCAAGTTCTCTAAAAGATATAATACATAAGGCACACTCCACATACATTACACAGTTTTGACATGAACTACTTTCGCAGGATGAATTGTTCTGTCCTTTAATTCCAAAATTTTATGTTTCCTTTAAAAAACTCCTAATGGTCGGTGAATTATATATAGACCAAGTATAAGAATTTCATAAACCCCCAGTATTTTTCACTCAAAGGCAGCAAACAAACTTGACATGGAACCAAAAAATAATCAAATACTGAAGCCTACTACACCATCTTAAATTGGATTTGAGTTTTAGGGAGCACTAGCAACTCTCCTTTTCAATAAAGGAATTATTATATGGACAATAGAAGCTTACTGTGCAATGAGCTTGTTTTTTTTCTTTCTTCTAAAAACACGCACTGTGTACCCAATTAAACAGGCTCACATCAGTGAGGAAAACAGTGGTTTAAAAAAAACCAAAGAAATCAAACTACGTTTTAGTTTTCACGTCAGCGAGTTTATTACAGATATTCAGAAGAGAAGCTTCATAGCCTGGGACACACTAATCTTGCTCTTCTCTCAGAGGCTGGGAAAATGAAGTTTGGTAAACAGTTACAATGAATGAAAGAGATCCAGATGAGGCTTGTACAACATAGACAACCCTCACATCTAACAAATCCCATGATGTTGTCAACTGTTGTTGTCAAAAAATACCAGTTCAGGAAAGATGCTTTCTCCTCAGCAATAACAAGGGCCTGCTAAAGACTTCAGCAATAAAATTAGACTCCATATATTGCTGGGGTGAGGAAAAAGCAAAGAAAACCACAAAAAACACCATGAACTAAAAGCTTACCTTAGTGCTTTCCTCAGCGTCTCTATACATGCTACTATGATTTTTGGGTTTTTGTTGTCCAGACCCTTTAATAATTCTTCTTGTATTGCCTCTCCTTTCTCAATTTCTATATACATTAGACATATATCTTCACCCAGCTCTTTTGCTCTGGCCTTTGGCTGATTGAACACTTTATTTACAACTCCAGATGCTACTTCTCCTGTTGTCCTGAAAGATGAGAGAGTATTATTTTGGAACATTTATGTGAATTAAGAGTTTTACATCATTATCTACAGAATAAAAAACACACACAGCACCAAATCCAGATTAAAACCAACAAGCCTCCACATAAAAGGGACTACATCCTAAGATAACCTTGAAGGAAATACCCTTAAGGGATGACTTGGTCATGTAGTTTTATAAAAGAACATAGATCATAGTTAATATGATTCTAATACCAGACTACACCAGCGAATAGCAGACATTCTCAGGAGTGCATTAACATCCTTGCGTTGAGATTCACAAATAAATGCCAAGTCCTGGAATTGTATCTGTTGCAATAAGTTACCTGTATCAGTACAGCATAACTGTATAAACACAGCACAGTATTTCACATATACTTCCAAGCTTCAGATAAACTGAATCATTGACACCATTTTTAAATCAAGGAGTGCGCAAAGTTGTTAGATTTTCAAACAAAGCCTTGGGTTTCTTTATTTGTTTTCAAGTAAGACCTTTATTCATTTCATCCGGTCACAAAGTCAGTGGACCAAAGCACTAACCTGGTCTGTTGTGTGCTTTTATTTCACCCTCAAGACCATGGCCCATTTCATGGCCTAGACAACACAGAAGTGCTAAAGCACATCCAGTGAAGGAATTGAAGAAATTGGCAGGTATGAAGATTCATTCATATTGGTTATGCTGGATGCAACGTCACATAAACATATTTTATTTCACGTATGAATTACACAAATATCCCCCGAAAAAAAAGGCTCCCTCCTGTGCAGATAAGACTGTACAATCAAACAAGAACAGAGATTCCAGTTCATAGCACTTACACCACCACAGGAGTGATTCACTTTTTTTGCCATTTCAGAAATTTTTACTAGTGCCTTCAACAGTTTTTTACAACACTGCAAGCAATTTGTGATAACTTAATATGCACATGGAGGCCAGCCACAAGGAAAGCCTGCCATTTGGCAAGTTCTCTGGATCAGAAAGCAAGTCCTGCTCTTAACAAGAGAGAGACCAGAACTGTTAGTGGTCACTGCACTCTATGGGCAGCTGCAGCCTTTCTCAGAGAGGCACACGAAGCTGTCCTAACAGCGTAAGAGCAGCAAGAAAAGGCTACTTACTTCCCAGCTATGTGAGCATTTTCAACATAAGCAAGTGCTGCTTCCAGTCCTTTCAGCTGAGCCACTGCATTGGAGTCAGTCACAAATTTCTTGATCAATCCAAGATACTTGGACCATTCCGGACTCTTTTCATCATCTATCTTCTGGAAGAGCTTAAGGGCTTCTTCATAACCGTTTAATCTG
Organism: Donacobius atricapilla; assembly: GCA_013397315.1. Lineage (NCBI taxonomy): Eukaryota > Metazoa > Chordata > Aves > Passeriformes > Mimidae > Donacobius > Donacobius atricapilla. The sequence goes on from WBMY01000388.1 coordinate 110,714, forward strand.
GCTTTCCACAGCTGAAAGCAGAAATTGGACATTTAAATGTTGCGCTCTTACAACCTTAACTCACCAATCTCACAAAGCTCTTCAATCATATTTGAAAGCATGCTCAGCAAGCTGGCACCTGCAGATTTCTCATCAATGTCTATATGAATAACATGCAACAGGACAAAATACTTATTTTTCTCCTGCCAGGAATGATCTGGATAGAGAGATGCCAGTCTTCTCCCCTGCTCTTCATAAGTTCTAGCAACCACCAATGAGGAGGTGGGAGCTCAGCAATAGTTTCAGCTACAGATGAGTAATTTCTCCATGTGAATGAGTGTACTGATCTTTCAGCACACAAGCTTACGCCAGATAACACCACTAAAATCTGCTTTAATCGAGGTTATTCAGCCTCTAGGCTGCATAGAGCTGATGCAGTTTCAGATCTGTTGATACGCACACCAAGCAGCTGTCAAGATTACCCAATTACAGAACATTTAGATACAGAAGCACTACAAAGTCACCATGAGCAGAGATACACAGCCGGCCAAACCCAAGATTGCCAACCTTATGTTCACACTTCTGATCGACGGGCAGTTTCATCCACTCACTGTCGTCCCCCATTGTAAATCAGTCTCTCTCTATAATTACAGTAAATTCTGTGGAGATAAGGACAAGTTAGCAAACAGAAAAATACATATTGGTTGTATGCATACTAACATCTAAAAATACAAAAACTTAAAAAAATTTTAAAGAACCCCAAAACAAAACACCCCCCAAAAAACAGCACCACACACAAAACCACAAAAAACCCAACCACCCCTAAACACCCCCCCCCCCTCAAAAACCCCCCAGCTCTGTAGCAAATCCCATTGCTAATATGCAATCCAAGGTTGTATCCATATTTGGATGCACACTTTGAAGAGCAGACCACTATTTTTTTAGCTCTAGAAAATTACCAGAAGACATTAGAGAGTGGTGCAATTTGTAGTATTTCGGACACTACAAGTCTCAATCGGTGAAACTTTTAGTAAGCTGAAAAGGCATGTGGAATATAACCTCACCCAAGCTTGAGGAAGAACGTACTACAACTAAGGCACTAAACCAAATGAGTTCCCATCAACACTAAAAACTGACTCTTACTGAGATGTGCTTTTAGCAACAGGTGCCATGAATCAGTGTCAAAAAATAATCAGATGCAAGTGTAAGGACAGTCATTTTAACAACTTTACAAACAGCACAACTGAAATGAACAGTTACCAAGAAGAACAAGACCCATTTCTGCCCTAATTCTAATGTAGCCAGTGTCAGTAACTGTCAACAGGAGATCAATTTCTCGCCAGGTGTAGGGCTCAAATCCTTAGGCACTCAAGTTTTAGTGGTTTCTCCCTTTCCTTCAGATTAAAACAAGAACATTGACTATTAGAGTATGACAGATGAGATCTCAGGCTCAATGCCCATCTCAGCCTTACTGTACAACTAACCTGACTCCTCAGAGAATAATGAGAGAACATGTCTGATGCAGAGAGGTCAGCAAAATGAAAATAGCAGCAGCAGAAAGGGCTCCCAGCGTTATTTATAAGCACAAAATCAAACCAGAGAGGGAGTAACACATTTCAACACACCAGTCTGAGTTCACAGACCAAGCCAAAAACTCCGTAACCCGGCCATACACAACAAGTTATCACTACAGGCATCTAAGTACACAAGAGCAGCAGAATGCTCCTAAGAGGAATTCAGCCTATGCCAGCAAAGCTGTATACTTTAGCCTACAAAGTATTTCACCTAACACCCAGAGGTTCTCTGTAGAAAATTAATCCCTTGAATTAGGGGTGTATTTTCACTCACATAAATTAATATAAGCAAGTTCTTCAAAGCCTTCTGTCAGCCACATAACACTAACACAGCCAACTTGACAGCAAAATTAGGCTAGCAACAGCATACAGTAAAAACAATCTTTTTTATTCCTTCCTGGATTACTTAGAAAATACTTAAGCAACAACCCAACCTCCCAATAATTAAAAAAGAAAAACCATGAGAAATACAAAGAACTCCAAAACCTCTACCTGTCACCGACACACACAGCCCCACTGCAAATTACACTAAACTTGCCTTAAATATTTACAAGTTCCTATGGATGCTAATACTGCTCTCACTATAATCACAAACTATTAATTTGCCCAATGGCAGTAAAACAGGAGTCAATGTCAGAACACAGGTTGACTACCTAAACAAGCGTATCCAAGGATTATTATGGTTTGTCCTTCTCATTTCCTTTCTCTTCAAAACAAACAATATGTCTATCTTTTCCTAATATATCAGCACAGTGGTACCAAGTGTGCTTCTAAAGAAAAAAAAAAATTGGGGGGGGGGACAGCCAAAGAACTATAAACCACTGAGAATGAAAGGACCTGCTCATCATGTAAGAAGCAAAGTACTCAGAAGCAAGGCTACCTAAAATCCATTCTACTGAACTGTTAATTCTGTTTCACTATCTTTCTTAATGTTCAACTTCTAAACACAAAACACCGCCCTCCTTAGTCACAGCATTCGTCCATGTCAGGAATTGACAAAAAGGTACTCTTAATTAAAATTACAATGAGAATAGAACTCAGAGGCCATACCACTCCCAAACAATCATACGAGGTCAAAAGGGCAAGTGAGTTACTGCATCCAGACCCCATCAGCCTTTTGCAATGGATCTGCTTTCATCTGTTTAAACTCCTGCTTGTATTTTCTCTGCCCCAGCCTCTCATTGGTTCTCTTATCCCTCCTTCGGCCTACTGAGAGAGTTCAATATTAAACAGAAATCAACAGACTCCAGATTCAAACTCAATGCGTTTTACCTATTAAAAAAAATCAACCAAACAAAAAAACCCAAACCCACCAAAAAACAAAAATCAAACGTGCAAACCAAAACAACACAAAAAGCACCACCCCACACCCAAAAGCAAGATGCTCATGGCAAATACAGAAGTGGGGGGTAAAACATATCTAACTCTATGAAGGTGATGACTTCTCTCCAAAAGCAAGAAAATAGACTGAATTCACACAAAAAGCTTTCCAAACAGCCCACCTAGCAATGGATGCAGCCATGCCCTATGGTGAACACAGCTTCCAGCAGTAAAATTCCCAATCCCTCAAGTTAGTTCTGCAGCCAAATGCCATCAACAAAGACAGCTTTGCCAGTATAAACTGAGCTTGCATTAGGAATGTCCTCATTTGACTGCACCATTACAGAAATAATGGAGTACTTCCTCGCTGTGAATGCAGACAACATAAACACATGCAGCGGTCTCTTCCCAAAGTCACAAACACCTTTGCAAAGAACAAGCAAAGTGAACTTTACAGAAAATTAGGTAGTCCTGATTCTTAATCAGAAACTTGGAACTCATTCAAGCTATTGCTTCTTTATATTTTTTTATTGAAGAACACACAAGGAACAAATACAAGGATAATAGTTATTCTGAACAAAAACAAAAAGAGGAAGAAAGCATGAACACACCTGCCAGCAACAGGAACACCAGGATAAAATTTTGGCATCTGTATTAGACATCTACATTCTGGTTTTTTTAGAAAATTGACAAAGCATGAACTTCCTACTTCAACCATAAAAAGAAGCATTTCATTCTCTCCAGAGACCTGTTCTGCCAAGGAAAGAAGTCTTACTGTAGGACAGTCCTCAATCAAGCACTACAAACCTCAATTCAGTTCGAACCCTAAAGTCAACAGCAACTCTATTAAAAAGGCTTGTCCATTACCAGACTGATACTGACTTACAATTATTTTTATCCTTACACATATACAACAGTTCACTGGCACAAAGTATGACCTCTTGCTTGTACAGTAGTGATACACCACAGGATCTAGAATTTCCCTTCCCACGTCACAAGGTACTTAACTTGGGGGTGCACACAGGGTAAGAGAAACACAGGGAAGGGAGTTGAATGACCATGAAACAGTGTTTCACTTACTTTTTTTTCAGTCTGGTCAACTCAGGTCCCCCACTATTTTTAGTCATTAACATCTACAATCAATACTTCAATTACAAAATGGGTTAAGTTGCCTTCTGCACTGAATCTGGCATCTAAAAATAGTGATAAAATTACACTGCCCCCAGTAATTTAGAAATCCCTTTAGAACAGACAATTTCTCGGAAAGTATTCCACAGTCACAGAGGGAAAGCTCCTTCTTAAACATCCAGTCTTTCTAGCTTCATCACTGCTCATGTCTGTCCTAATGCCAAGATTTTGTACTGTCTACATCTTGCATTTACCAGAATAAAAGACGGTTGTTTCTCTTTCCAATTAAGTCACTGGGTTCTGTGTGATCATAGAGTATCCCACATTTGACAAAAAGGTTTTTCTTAAAAGCTTCTTTGCAAAGACATGTAAACCTCAAGTCATTACTTCTCAACATCCAAATAGCAAGTGGCCTCATTATACATAACACAGCTAAATTTTGTTATTACTAGTGAGTTTGCAGCAATGAAGTGTTTGACCTACATAGATTTTTTTTTTCATAGCCACAACTTGGAACAAACAGAATTATGTTTTTCAGTACAACATTCATTTTGGTAAAATCCAGAAAACAAGACCTCTGAAGCAACAGAGCTGCCCAAATAAGTTGTTTGTGAGAGACATTTGTCATAAAAGTGGTCAATGCAACATTTCCAACAGCAAGTCACCCAAGAAATCTGCGGTGGAACTGAATAACAAATCTTTTCTGACAGTTCTTGGCAGGGCAAGTTTATATTATGGTACAATGAAAAAATGAAGACCCTCAAGAAAAGAACAGGATCTTTTGAAGGGAGATCATGCAAAACGCAACAAGAGTGGAAAGCATTTACAAGGCAGCACAAATACAAGAATTTCAAACGTAAAAGTGAGAATTCCCAAATGAATATACATAACTTTGGGAAACAAATATATCAACACAGTAAAAGATTGTGAGAAAGTATCAAAACATCAAAGTTTAGATGCACTATTCTGAACAGCTCCTACTCAGCTTCTAAAGAAATGCTTTTCCTGCTACAATTTGGAGAGCTGAATTGCATTAACATCACAGCTTATAGTATGGAGAAGTCTTCACATCATTAACATTCTAAAATGTGATTTCTTTTGAAGCATACATTCATCACCTATCACTGTATTTTACTGTGAAGTGTCAGCTTCCAGACCATTTTCTCCATAAGATGTACAATGGCAAACTAGGAAGCCATTTTATGCTAAACAAAACCGGCTGTTTATTGATACTGATTGTTTACTTCTCCCTGCTCACTTTCACCTATTGAATATTACTGTTGCACAAGAACACCATCAAATATTTTCATATTTTGAAAGATTCTCAAAAACAGTACTTAAGAATAAGTTCTGAAAAATCAAGATGGGTCGTTTTAATGGAAAAATCCATCTGAAATGTTCCTATACAGCGGGGTACAAATTTGGGGTGTATATAGTTGGATGTCACATTTCAGATAAAACTGTACTTCTTGGCAGACAGATCTCTGTTAGTGCAGCCACACTTTTCCCAACAGAAAGAAATGTTTGTTTGTTTATTTGTTTAATGGCAGTTTTGGGTCACATTTGCTCTTTGGCTCTGAAATGATGAAGTTTTACTTTCTTAGAAGTTTAGCCCAACACGGTTTCTTTCATATTTGCCAGCCAAACCTTCCCATTAGACATAACATAAAGTAGCTCGGAAAAAAGTACTCAAGAAATCATAACACAGTAGGCAATAAAAATTCTATAGAATTTTAAAGGCTGAAATTTCCAATTGGTAGATGAATTATAAGTTGCAAGATACACAGACGCTTGATGAAAAAACAGACCTCAGAATAATGAAAAGAAAAAGTAGAAATGCATGCTAAAGGGAAGCTATTGCTTCAGCAGCAATGAAATGGCATTCAAGAACAAACAGCATTAAATTCTCTCTTGCCTGCAAGAGAGTTGTATGGTGACTTGTACGTCCTAACTCACCTCGGTGAAATTTTAATAGCACAAACGACAAGTTATTGGTAAGATATAGAAATACTTAATTTCTCTGGAAAAATACATTCTAATACATAGCCTCTCAAAGTAACCAGGGCCGTTCTTTTCCATTCATCTCAAAGTGAGAGACAATGCAAAATAAACTGACCTTCTGCTACAGCTAAGACCAAAAGCAATTTGTAACTGCATGGGTAAGCCTGGAGTGGAGCCAGTCTTACAGAGCCGAGAAGGGCAAAAGGGAAAAGGGCAACACACGGGCAAGTGCACAGGCATGCACTGACATAATTCTAAGGGTGGGCAGTTGGGAGTGAAAGATGTCAGTGGGGCTGCGCTTGTGAGCTGCAAAAGCCCCCATCCCTCAAGAGGTTTTACAAAGCATGAAAAGGCTCATGTGACGCTCTTTTTAAAAGGACGGCCTGAACTGCTGATGAAGGAAGGCTCCCGCGGAGACATCACTAGCTCCCTCCTTCTCCAAGGGAAGCTCCCTCCAGCACGCCTTCCCTCTGCAACTAGCGGCGCCCCCGCCATTCCCCGCACCTTCCAGAGAGCATCCCCTCCACTTCTGCCCGCAACCGCAGACNGAGGAAAGCGCCGCCGGGCCGGCGAGCAGTGACCAGCTTGGCCCGCCAGGCCTGCGGGCCTCATGAGTCACTGCCCGAACGCCCGGACCCGTCAGAACGATTACTACTCTAACACGGGGAGCAGCGGTCATACCCGAGCACGCAGCAGACATTATCCCAGGCCACCAATCATCCCGCAATCCCTAATTGGAGGAGGGAGCGGTTCTGAAACCCGACAGGAGGAACAAGGCCAGCCGTGGGGAAGGAGAAACAGTGCTTTCCAAAGGAGGTACAATCGAAGAGCCTGGCACCGTACCATCCCCGCACTTCACGCTGCTGCGAGATGTGTAATGACAGCACTGGTAGAGCTGATTCATCAGCAATCTCTCTAGCCCATCGTCTGACATTTTGAGATGCCTTTTCTATAGTGACGATAGCAACTGAAGAAGCTGGTATGGTGGCAACTGGGTGTCACTTGCTTCCTCCTCAGAAGAGCATCAAGCTATGTGATGTAAGGCTGTATTTCTCCAGCCATCTCTTTTGCTGGCTGAAAAAGGAAGCCTCTTCCAGGCACCCCGAGCACCGGCCACGCTTCTCACTGAATAACTGTCCAAGTTACTTTTTCTGCCACCCCACTCTACCCCCTGCAACAGGAAGGCACGAACATGCAAAGCAGCTTCTGCTTTTCAACATCTGACATCTGCAGCAATCGAGCTGTCATAGACAAGCCCAAACAATGTACAAGTGCTCGGGTCCAGAGACTCTTCATTCAAACAAGCCAGAGCAACACTGCCCAGTGCAAGGCAATATTTAGTTTAAACAAAAGGGTACAAGGCTTTTCAATGTCACTTCAGAACTCCACCCATACAACATGAACCACTGGGAACAGTCTACAACAAAGCATCAGCAAAGCAACACATCAGTCTTGCACTGTGTTGTCTTGAATCAACCACTCTGCTGTAGATGAGAATGACTTTAATGCCATCCTGTTCTAGCAGAGACTTGGCAAACCATTTACATTAAATAGTTTACAAACAAATTAGCAATACAAGTATATACATCTCTTTTATAAACCATATAAGGACAGCTGCTGGTAGTGTGCAACAGAGGAGAGGTAGGAACAGGGAAAAGGGAACCAGATGAACACTGACGGTGATTTTGAAAACCTTAATTAAAGGTTTGCAAGCATTTACATCTCTCAAGTATCCTTCCAGTCATGCATCCTACACAACAAAATCCTCCAAATTACATAATTAAGATAGTTATCTCTACTCCACAAAACATTCAGAGCAGTTTCTAATTGGATGTACTGTTCAAGATATGCACAAGTGATGTATAAGAAGGGGCAAACAGAAGTGCTGCATTTGCAGATGACAACTGGGCAGCAAAAAACCCCCAAAGATTGACTGAAGAAGCGTACAACATGCTAAGTGCTTTTCAGTAAATTTATCACCAGACACACAGAGTGAAACGATTTATAACATTACACTGAAATTCAGGTTTTCTGCATTGACTACTACATAGAAATGAGATCTTCCTGTTTCAGCAGACACTGGTGTGAGAGCACAGCCCCACCGTGGCAGACCATGTTTTCAGAGGCAAAGGCCCAGCTTGACTGGCCCATACAAGGGCAAGGACAAGAGCCAGCATGAAAATTAATTCGGACAAAACACAAGCACACATTCTATGTGTACAAGAACCAGGAACCATGTTCCATCACCATGCATTCCCTTTTTCATATTAGAATATCAAGGGAGAAACCTTCCATCAATACAGATCTAAAGCAGCCTGAATAATTCCCATACTTCTAAAATTCAAGTTCCTTCTTGTGAAGTTGTCGCATAATTTCTCCTATAGCAGATCCCCTGGTTAATTTGCCAGTGATTCTGCTTTAATATATCACTCTCTCAAAGTTGCTTATAAGGCTTAGCCCTATCACAATTCTTGAAGTAGAAAAAAACACTCAACCAAGGAATCTTTAAGTTCAGTATGGGAGGAAGCTACCAAAACAGCAAAGTTTAGAGAAAGGTCAAGCCTGAGGCAAAAAAACCAAACCAAAGTCTAAATTTTGCACAATCAATTGATCTCATATTAGACACTAAAGTCAAAACTATACAGGGAATGTGCACTCAATCTATTCTGCCTTCCGAGGTGAACCTTTCTCAAAGTTTTAGGAACAGACTTTTGTGAATAGACTTTTATAATACTCCAATAATTGAGACTCCATGCATTCCAAACTAAGCAGCTTTACAGTTTCAAACTATCAGATTCACTGAAAGCCTAGAGCAACACTTTCTTTGATACACAAGTAATACATTAGGAAGGGCTCCCATTGCTGGCAGCTCAACATCCCGACAACTACTCATCCCCTTCTCAACTGCACGATGCAACTTGAACGGCACTGCAGTTCAGCAGAAATAGCAGAAAATCAATTGCTAAAATCGGCAAAAAGTAAAAACCTCAGAATAATCAGATAGATGATACACAACAAACACAAATCAGTTAGAAAACTGTAGCACATATGGGGGTTTTATTTTATTCTTAGAACAGAATCCTGGTTTGCTTAAGGCACACCGAAGAATCATTCCTCAGCCTCTGTCTTCCGACCCAAAAACTTTGGGTCTCTCACTGACCGAAGACAAGATTAAGGAGGAAAACCCTCTGTACGCCAACCTGAAAACTACTGTCTTTGGAAAAATCACAAGACTGTCTAATTCAGAAACAAAATCAAACGAAATGCAGGAAAGGCGTGTGGTGTGCAGAAACATGGGACACACACTTCTATCCAGCCCTTCTTCACATATACTAGGAAGTATTTCCTAGTAAGGGGCTCTGGCAATCTTAACACTTGTACCCAACAGCAGAACTGCCGAAATAAGACATGAGCTCTTTGGCTTTAAGACCACAATCATCCCAGAGATCGTTTTGCTTAGGACATTCCAGAGGGGGAACCGATCCGGCACGCAGCCTCTGGGAACAGAAGGCGCCCGGTCCGCATTTCCCTGAAGGGGTGCCCTGTTCCCCTGCCGGCCCCCGGGCCCACTCTCCCGGCCGCCTCCTACGGAAGGCCCCCACCGGCAGCCCAGGCCCACAGCGGACGGAGGC
>WBMY01000389.1:0-16949 GCA_013397315.1 Donacobius atricapilla
CCGCCGCTTCTCGTCGCGGCTGGGTCAGCCCTGAGCCCGCTGCGGAGAGGGAGAAGCCTGAACATCCCCTTACCCTGCCCGGGTCATGCCCTTACCCAGCTCCCCGCATCCCCTTCCCAATCCGGAGCATCCCCTTATCCCATTCTGGACATCCCTCTCTCCCGGCCCTGCACATTCCCCTTGACAGTCCTGAGCATCCTCTTACCTATCCCGGGACACCCCCTTACCCAGCTCTTCACCCCTTTTCCCTGCTCTCTCCCGCAGCACCTTACGTTTCAGACACTGCCGAGGGTGTGGGGCCTTCCCTTTCCGCGGGTTTCCCCAGTGTCTAAAGTTTTGAGGCACTTGGAGGGAGGCAAAAATCGAGAGACAAAAATCCAGCACCCGTGTCACTGCTCTGGGGACCTCCTGGAAACAGCACTGAATCCCCTCTGCCAGGGGTGGTCTGCTCCCAGTCACAAGAGAACCACAGTCCTGGGCAAGATGATCCCTGGGGAGCCGGCATCACTTCCCACCTCCAGCACCCTGCTGGGGCTGCAGAGCTCCCTGGCTGCAGGTGAGACTGGCCTCACCCCCTTCCCATGCCTGTCCACACCTCAGGATGAGCTCTTGGCTTGACTTTTTGCCTTTTTAATTTCCTTTCTTCCTGCCCCTCTGTGCTTTTTTGTGCTTTCCTGGTTTTTGAGGTAGCCTGGCGCTGGCTCTGCAGCCCCCAGGGAGCAAAACCTTCCGTTTATTTGCACACCAGACAGAGAAACCAGTCCTGCCTCCTGCATCTCCCAGCCACTGCCTCTACCCGGGGCTCCTGCACTCCCCAGCCTGCCCTGAGAGGTGCCAACCCGCCCAGGCCGCCGTGCAGGATATTTGAGAGCAGCCAGCCTGGCCTTGGGCTGCTGGATGGGGACCAAAGGGGCACCTGGGACCCGCCTGGGTGGGTCCACACAGCTCAAGGTGGGGCACCCGTTTGGCTCCCGGCTCCCAGGGCCAGCCCTACACCACTCAGGGTGTAGATGGATGCACCCTCTTTTCCTGAAGAAGCTGGAAGAGTTGGGGGTTCCCATAGTCCTAGACAGGTAAAGAGAAGAGGAGCAAATCCCTGACATCTCCCAGGGATGCTCCTGCAAACAGCCTGCTGCAGGAACAGCCCTGGTGCCACTTGTGAGGGCACTTGCCCTTTCCTCTCACCTGCACTGAACCAAACCTCTCTTTCCCAAACCTGCCGGCTTTTTGCCAGGTCCCAGAGCTGCTCTCAGGACCCTCAGTGACATCCTGCCTGGAGGCTCTGGAAAGTCTGACGGGTCCTGCAGGCAGTGGCTGGTGGTGATCTCACTTGGAGGGGGAGGAAACGGGACAGACAAACTCTTTCCAACAAACCTGTTGAGTTACTTTAAAATTCCAGGCTGGCAGCAAAAGTGCTGGATGGCGGCACGGATTAGGAAAATGCTGAGCCTGGACAGAGTCAAGCCTGACCTTTCCCCACCGCAGATCTGCCATCCCGGAGCAGTGAGAAATGGGAAGACTATTTGGGTCCATCTGGTTTGTGTGCTGAGCCCTGAAACACGATGCTGCTGGGGTAGCTGTGAGCCAAAGGGCTTGGCTGAGCTTCCCAGCCTGTGTCCCATCCAGGAGCTGCTGTTTTTGAGGATGTCTGACACTGCAAAAAGGCAGGGAGTGGATTCTGGACACCAGGTTCATGTCAAACATCCCCAGTCGGTCCCACCCCATCCCACCCAGTCCTGGGGGCTGCCTTGGGAAAGCCAGGCTCCGAGCTGAGCAGCAGCACCTGATAATGCCATCGTGGGGACAGGGACATACCTGCCTTGGTGCTGTGTGGCAGCTGAGATAACAGCTGGGCAGGAGCAAAATAGAAAGAAGGGTGGAAGCGGGGTTTAAAAATGGGTGCAATGCCTGTAAGAGGATGGGCTCTGTAGGAGCATCTCCCACGGGGAGGTGGGACAGCCCAGGCATGGCAGCAGCCCCAGGAACCCTAGATATGAACCTGTATTTGTGTCACCATGGCTGAAGGCACAGTCATGGGCAGAGAGGAATAGCTGTGGCACAGGGCCGTGAAGCGAGGCGACGGCAGAGAGCATTGTAGGAACCAACCAGCCTGAAATAAAGTTCTTAGTTTTTAAACCAGGGGCTGACAAAAATGGCCCAAAGCCATGTGAGGGATGCTTGGCCATCCCCAGTCAATGGAGGAGAGGTGTCCCTTTCCCAGACAGTGCCACAGAGCTGGTCCTGATCATTCTTGGGCAGGAGCCCACCAAGCCCCGTGGCCAGGATGAGGGCTGCGAATGTTCATGCCCAGCTTAGGGATGGGTTGACTTCTTGAAGACAGTGGGAACCCGCCTGCTGCCTTCCCTCCCCCCTCCCGAGAAAAGCCACAGATTCCTCCTTATTTTTAAGGCCAGAGAGATCATCTCAAGCTAAATTAGTCCCAGCAGCTCAGCTGGAAGCCTGGGACCTCTAACCCAGGGAAAGTCCTGTGCTGGGAAGAGCTGGGTGTTCTCACCAGGAGCACAGCTGTGCCTTTCCAAGGGGGACAGTGGCTAAAGGGGGTTTCTCTTACCTGTTTTCCTTGGCTCAAAGTCAGGGTTGATGAAGACCCGTTGGATCTTCACCACTTTCCACTCCTGGCTGGGGTCACCCGTGGGGCTGTCTGCTGTGGGGGGCAGCTCTGGGACAGAGCCAGGACACCTGAGGGGTGCTGCAGGCTCCTCTACCAAGGCCAGGCTGCTGCCATTCAATGGGGGTTGTGGTGCATCCCCATTGAGCCCCCTGGGGTCCCTCTGGCAGCTCCCACTCGATTTCCCTCCCAGCAGTCCCATCCGTGCCTCCTGCTCGCCTGGCTCAGAGGCTGGAGCATCCCAGAGCTGATGGCAGCTCTTCCCCCCTCTGCTCCCCCTCTTCTGCCAACAGCCACTGTCCCCTTCAGTGTCCCCTTTGGCTGTCCCACAGACACAGGGGGGCTGCTCAGCTCTGCCAGGCATGGGGCAGCTGGGCTGGGGGTGGAGGCAGGACTGCTGGAGCCTTGTCCTCAGCATCTTTCTTCACTGATTTCCTTCAATGGCACTCCATGGCCTTTCCACACATCTCTGCATGGCCAAGGGGATGGATCCTCCCTCAGTGCATGGGTAGCATGAGAGGGAGGGCAACCACATGCCAGGCACAAGCTCAGCTTTACTACTCTTGCAGGCAGGAAGACCAGGCACGATGCCACTGGAGCAGGCAGGTTTGGAGGCCCAGATGGAGAGATGTGTCCAGAGGAGGCAGGCCAGCAAGGAGGATTTTGCAGGAATTTCTCTTTCCCAGGCAGAGGACCAGCAGCCAAAGACCTGTGTAAAGGGAAGGAGGAGCATTGAGGATGCTTGTACTTGCACTGATTTCCTATGGCCATGGACACTGGAGCAGCTCCTCACAACCCCAGCCTGAACTCCAGCTCCAGCACCGCTTCCCATGAGGGACCCCCTGAGATGCAAAGCCCATGTGGAAATGCCCTAACCCCAAAATCATGCTCACCACCCCAGCATCCTCATCCATCTGTCCTCACCCTGGGGACAGCACCCGTGGCTGGAGCCCTGTGCCCAGCTGTCCTTGCTGTGTCAGCCCAGATGAGGCTGTGGGTACCCCTGTTAGTGCTGAGGCTGGGCCATCACTGGTCTGGAGCTGGGAGTGTTCAGTGAAGAACTGAATCTCTGAGGATGTTGCTCAGTGTTATCAGGAACAAAAAAGGAAAATTTCCAGCATCCAGCTAAATTTTGTTTAACCATTGAGTGACTCATGCGGCGTCAGGACAAGCGCAGACAGACCCACTTCCCTCCTGCCAAGCATAAATCCTGTTGGGATGACGAATCCACACATCAACACAGACCAGTTATCAGCTGGGAGAGGGGGATGTCATCACTCCCAGGACAGGATATGGGTTATAGTGTACGGAAATTCCTGTGGGTCCTTTGCTCGTACAGCATCACCCAGCCGTGCTCACAGCATGGCTGGTCCCAGAAAAGCACCTCCTGGGAGATCCATGGCACCCATGGCACATGGACCATGACGGGTTTCCCAACCTGACAGCCAGCTGAGGAGGAAAAGGGGTTTCTGCTCATCCCAAACACCTCCCTGCAAGGTTTTTCAGTGAAATAAGAAAAAGCACTAGGTCAGCATCGCAGATTCAGCTCTGGCAGGAATACACCCTGCAGCTTCCTCAAGGTTCACAGCTTCTCCGCAAATCTTTTCCTGTCCTTAGCAAGGTTATTTTGGAAAAGAAGGCAGATTAGAAAGCAGGCGCTTGGGCATTTCCCAAACACAAGGCTGCATTTTTTGGACAACGCCCAACAGAACTCTTCTGCCCCTTCTGAAATCCTTCCTCCTGCCTCTCTCTGCTGCAACTATTCAGCACAGATTTGCAAAGAGAACCAGAGGAGAAAACGTCAATGTTTCTCTCTGAAAAAGAAATTTCACCCTCCTCTTTACATAATTTGGGAGACCAATAGTTGCAGGAAGCCGCCCACATGTTTCCTTCGAAATACGGTGAGTTGTTGAAGCTGGCTAATCTCAAATGAGCACAAAAAGAAAGTAGCTCCAGCCCAGCCTGGGTCGGCAGAGAACCTCTCAGGATGGATCTGCATCTCCCTACACCCATTCCCTCACCCTATCCCTAGGGAGCAGGTTTCTGGTGCAGCACAACTCATGTCCATCCTTGACAATTTGCTGGGGGAGCTGGTACCTCCCTGAGAACCATCTTCCAGAGCCGCTCCCTTCCACTTCGGAGCGCTTTCCACGCATGGGCATCTCCTGGGAGTGACGCCCACGGCCTCGGTGTTCCCCAGGCAAACCCTTCCTTGGTGAGACGCGAGCAGCGGTGTTCCCTGAGGACACACTGCTGGGACGGGGCCGCCCACGGCACCGAAATACTGAGTCAGGCATCTGCTGCCTCGCTGGGGGCCAGTGTGGGCCCGGCACGGCGGTGGGGGAACGGCGGCGGAGCTACGGAGAGCAGCCTCCTTCCCCCTGGGACACAGCTCCTGGGCTCTACCAGCAGCACGGGAGGGGAGTATTTGTGAGCGCCATGGATCTCTAGCAAAAGCTGCTGGGCTGATCCCCTCTCTTGGAGGGGATCCTACCAGTCAGGTAGGATGTGTATTTGTGCCTCGGGTGCATCACTGCACTGGCAATAACAAGCAGCAACGCCAGCCATAGCCACAAAACGAGGCTGAGATAGCCCCCACCTGCAAACACAGGCTGTAAAGAGGGATTTATTTCTCTTTTTCTATTTATTTAGGAAGGGTCATTTCAGGCACCATTTCAGGGGTGCAGATCCAGAGGATGCCTAAACAGGACACCAGTGCCCAACTCACAGTCCTGAGAAGCAGCTGCTCACCGTGCCCATCTGAGAGGCTCCTCAGGCTTCCTGATGGCAACAAGTTCCTACGAGAAGCTGCAAAATGGTGCTGGGGAGGGAATAATAACAACAAAAAATCCTTCAATTCACAAAGTGCTGAAATCTGGCAGCAAAGAGACCTTTTGCTCAACTTCTCTTCCTGCCCACTCACTGGCGAGTGATGCACAGCCCCCCCACCTGCCTTTCTCACACCCTGTCACCCTCCCCGCCCCCCCCCGCTATTGAAAAAAGGAAAACTAAAGTTAACTTTCCACGTCCCACACAAATATTTCTGGCAGGCGTTGCTGGCATTCAGGCTGCTGAGCCCAGGGGAGATGGGGTCTGCAGAAAGTCTTCGTCTCCATCTGCTCCCAGCACTCGGCTGGGGGTCCGCAGTGCCTGGGCTGGTCTGTCCCAGACAGCACAGGGGCAGGAGGTGGCACAGCTGTAAAAAAATGGGGACAGCCCTGGGGGCCGCGAGTGGCGCAGCCACGGGAGTGCCATGAAGTGTGGGGGGGGGCAGATTCACACCCAACCTTTGGCTCTGTCCCCGCTTTCCCGTGTTGTTCTCGGCCTCATCCCTGCCCCACGCTGGGTTTTCATCACCATGAAACAAGCCGGGAAGGGGTGTGAAAGCTGTCCCCAGCTCAGCGGGGCTCTCGGGTTTCCCGGGTCAGGCAGTGGGTCGCTGTCACTCAGGCAGGACCCTGCTGTCCAGACTTGCAGTCCCCAGCTCCAGTCACAAGATCGGCCCGGTCCCTTTCCAAAATAGCCCAGCCGCAATGTATACATCTGGGGAGCTTTACACCTCCCCTGTGCCAGCAGCTGAATGTCCCCTCAGGGGAGCTGGGCACCTTCCCTCCCCACGTGGCGCCTTCTTCCCGTGGCCCTTTCCCTCGGGGGCACCACAGGCAAGGAGCCTGGGTGGCTGCACCCCCAAGGGCAGCCCCCCATCCTTGTGTCTCTGTAAGGGAGCTCTGCCCTCACAGCTGATACCGGAGACACCTCGGGTGCCACCCGGCAGCATTTGGCTGCCCTGGGCACAGACACTCTCCCATCTGCTGCAATCCAATATCCCTCCCAGCTCCCTGGATACCTGGCCAGGGCGGCTGAGCTTTGTGCTGGGGGAAGGCACGGCCGAGCTGCCTGCAGGGTGATGTCCCTTGCACAAGGACCCCACTGCTAAACCCCAAAGCCCTGCACGGCTGCGGCCAGTGTGGTGTCACCTGTGCCTCTCCAATATCCTTCCACGGGAGAGCCTCTGCTTACAGCCAGAAGGGGATGGCAACAGGAGGGACACAGCTGGGCTGTGCAGGATGGAGGGAGGGAAGCCTTCTTCTGGCAGCGTCCAGTGCTCAGGGAAGGGGCACAAGGACAGTGGGATGGATGTGACTGCTTCCCTTGGCATGAGAAGGGGTGCCTGCTCCCCGAGGAGCAAGACCTGGCAGTGTGGACAGGGATGGCTACGTCCTGGCTCCTGCAGGCGAGGCCAGGGCTGGCAGGCACAGCAGCCCGCAGCGTGCTGGGGAAAACAAAAGCCTTTTGCAGCGCTGATTTACTACCTTGACGGAAACCGAGATGGAAAAAACAACATTCCTGAACGCCTGTCCCCGTGCAACCCCTGCGGTCCCCACCATCCCAGCCTGCCTGTGGGGACACGGGCTGCTGGTCCCGGCAGGTAGGTGCCCTGTGCCCTCATTCCCTGCCCACAGCTGGCAGGGAGAGGCAGCAGAGGAATGCTGGGGACGGGCACGGGGGCTGCAGGGCACCAGGGCAGATGTCATGATTAAGCAGTGAGCAAAGCAAGGGAGGAGGAGGAGGATGACAGTGGCATCCCGGCCAGCTGGACCATGTCCCCTCCCGCTCCACCCCGTGCTGGAAGGAAGGGCTGGATGTGGGCTGATCATATCCCTCTGAGCTGCTGCATGGCTCCTCACGCCCGCCCTGGGCTTGTCCCTCTGGGTTCAGGGACGAGCGGAGCTCTCCCTGGGCAGCTCCCCTGGGAGCAAAGACGCCCAGGCACTGAGGAGGGCTGAGGAGCAGGGTGGGGAGCTGAGGAAAGGGATGCTGGCCCCTTGGAGGGTGGCACAGTGCAGACTGGGATGGACTCAGCGTGAAATGCATTTTGTACCCTGGCACAGCCATCCCAACCCAGCCCCACTCTGCACCCCCTGTTCCCATGGGGGTTTTGGTCAGGTTTTGGTGCTCAGCACACCCACCCCACTCCTCCCACTGCTCAGCCCATGTTCCAGCCCCAGTCTCCAAGAAACCCTGGTGCTCCACAGGGATTTGCATCCATCAAACATCAGGCTGTGCACTCCAGCCAAGCAACACTGATCCTGCTCTGCCCTCCTGGCTGGGTTCAAAAGTGAATCTACCCCTTCCTGTCATCTCTAAGGGGCCTGTCTGACCTGGCGGTCTCGATCAGACAATCCTGGGAGCTGCCTATGCCCTGGCTGCATGACAGCCCCACGCAGGGCAGGTCCCAGCCTGTCCTGCCCTTTGCTCAGCTTGAACCCTGACCCCAGCTCCAGCTGCTGCATTCCAGGGAATGAGGACAACCCTAGTCTGGCTCTTACAGCTGCCTCAAGCCCTTCTCAGAGCAGTTTTAGGGAGCAAAGTACCAGGTTTGCCATGTCCCACCAGCTCAGCCTGATGCAAGCCCAAGGTGTCACCGGGGGGCTGGACATCCTCAGGGACCTCTGGCCCCTACTGCTGTGGGACAGAGGGTGGTCAGTGGGAGCCTCAGCAGGTCACTACAGGAAGCCAGGGATGAAACTGCAGCTCAGCCTTTTCAAAGCTCAAATGAAATGTAAAAACCAGAGAGGTCCAAGCAAGAAGATGAACTGAAAAATCAAGCTCTGGCCAGTGTGGCACAGCTGTCCCCAAAACTGGCACCACCACAGCTGCAAAGTGAGCTGGATTGGCAAGGCAGG
The DNA here is from genome assembly GCA_013397315.1 of Donacobius atricapilla. NCBI lineage: Eukaryota > Metazoa > Chordata > Aves > Passeriformes > Mimidae > Donacobius > Donacobius atricapilla. The sequence continues at coordinate 8,317 of WBMY01000389.1, forward strand.
TTCCCTGTCTGCCTGGGGCAGCTCACCTTCATCACCTATCCTGCAGGAACACTCTGGCTGTGCAGCCACAGATCTCTGGCACAGCAGGTCCCACACCCAAATTTCCCCTCAGAGCTCCAGCAGCAGCTGCCAGAAGGGGAGAAGGGAGGGCGGGCTGGCACAGTGGCGCCTTCACGCATTTCCCAAGCAATACCAGTGCACATTTCCTGGGAGAGGAATGAAGGAACTCTCACTAAACAAAATCCTGCTCCTGGAGGCGAGCACTATGGGGATGGGATCACCCCTGGATATCAGATGCCTGTTGGGGGTTATGCCAAAAACTGTGTTGAGGAGGGAGAACAGGGAAGCCTCTGCAGTGGGGTTGGGGTTCAGCCTGCAGTGGGGTTGGAACTCATCCCACAGCCATGAGATGAGTGGGATGAACTTTCTGGCAATGGAGTTATGGCTCATCCTGCAGCCTCGCTGGCCCCAGGGAGCTCAGCCTCAACAGATATAAAGCATAAGAGAGCAACTAAGCAGAAAACCCCACAGGGGCTCAAAAATCCAGTTTAAACAACCTCTGAGCATTTAGGGCTGCCCGAGCTGGGACAACTGACAGTCTGGGCATCTCAACTCCCCGTGGTTCAAACGAGGCTGCAAAACTTCCCAGGTAATCCTGGGGGCTGGCACAGCCACTGTTGGATTTCACAGCCATGTTTGATATTGTCACAACCCTGCCCAGGTCCTTCTGAACAGACAAACAAGGGGCCGTGACCTGGGGCTGTCAGGATCAGGGCACGCGACCTGCCTGTGCAGAGATCCAAGGTCAATAGCAGACATGACAGCTCAGCCGAGGTTTGCTGAGCCCAACAGCTCTGTCCTCCCCACCGTGACCCCCCACCATCACCTCCAGGCATCCCTAAAGCTCCCTGAAGAACAGAACTGCGCTGCTAAGAAACAGGGCGCAGCTCCCTGCTGCCTCTCAAACCTGCAGCCCTGGCCAGTGTTTTGGCCCCCAGCTCTGATCCCAGGGAGGCAGGATGGGAACTGAGAATAGAGATGGGTGCACACAGCCTGGGAACTGCCAGGACCAGGATAAAGGACATTTTAACAGCACAGTGACAGAGTGCACACAAGTACAGGGTTTGGCCCCTCAGAGCCCCACGGGCAGCGCTCGGGTCTGTCCATGGGAAACAAAGAGCATCCCGGGGAAGGGAGTGTTTTCTTTCCAGACCAGGAAAGCAGCCAAACCCCAGCACATGCCCATTCCCAGGCCTTGGCCCCAGCAGCACAGCAGGCTGGTGGCCTTGGGACATGAGGTCCTTTCCCATCTAGCTGGCCCAAGGCTGGGAGCCCGGGCAGCCCAGGGAGGCAGGAGAGCAGCCCTGCTGCTTGCCAGGGCTCCGGGGGTCCCTGAGGCCAGAGCACGACCACCACCTCACGACTCAGAGGGCTCCCCAAGCATTTTGGGATGGGGCTCTGTGTGTGTGTGTGTGTGTGTGCTCAGCAGTCTGGCTTTCCTTCTGGCAGAACCGCTTGTGCAGTAGGAATAAACATGCCGAGGACACATCCAAGCCAGTGCAAACAGCCCCTGACCGAGCTGCTCTCTCCCAACACTCTGTTTTTCTTTCTTTGCTTTTCCTCTCCTCTCTTAACCCCTTCAGGAGCCCGGGGGACCTGTGCCGGCAGCCCTCGGAGCTGCTGTAGCCAAATCCCAAGAAACGCTGGGAGTCTGACCACAAGGAAGGGCTGGGACACCAATGAGGTTCCAGGGTCCCCCCAGGGCACAGAGCTGGTTTTGCTGCCCTCAAGTCCTCTGGCTGCCGTTCCCTTCCCTCTTCTTCCCCCCTCCTTTCTCCCGCCCACAGCTCATCCTTTCCCCAACAGCTCCGGTGGGTCCTGGGGGAGAGGGTTGCTCCCCCTTCCAGCGCCCAGCTCAGCCCGCCAAGCTGGATGCTGGCAGGGGGGCACCTCATTCTGGGCAGGACAGAGGAGCCAGGAGACCCCCATGGTAAGGAAAGCACTCCAGGGAAGCCCACCTCCACCCTCCACTCTGCCGGGAGCGCCCCTCATCCTGGAGGTCGCCCCGTTCCTCTCCTGTGGCCCCGCTCAGCCCCCATGGTCACCGAGAGCCATGTCCAGCCAGCATCCCGCCGGGATGGCCGCGGAGCCCAGGGCACCTCCGGGGAGCCCAGGGATGCTCTCATTCGCCACGCTCACCTCTTTCCCTTCCCCTTTTCTCCCGTGGGGAAGTAAAACTGGCTGCTTTCCATGTGCCCCAGCCGAGCCCGGAGCAGGTCACGTCCTCGCTGCCCCCGCTGTGCCCGGAGCCCGGGGTCCCGGCCGGGAGCTGGGGCCGGCAGCGCCCGGGTCTCCTCGCTTGCTCTGCTCCAGCCGTGCGCGCAGGGCAGGGTGAACGGGGGGAGAGGGGAGGGAGGAGGGGAGGGGGGAAATGAAACTTTAATAGCACAGAGCCCCTTTTGTTTCCCAGCATATGGGATATTTCATACATGCTGAAGGCATTAACCACCTATATTCTTCAAGCGCTCGCGGCGGCTGGGAGCACAGCCCTGCGCTCAGCTCGGGGCACAGTGTCTGTCCTGGGGGGCTGCAGGCTGCAGCAAGCAGCCCCTCTGCCCCGGCACCCCTCCCTGGAAATGGGGAAACCCTAAATTACAGCCTGGAAAACTGCTCTGCTTCACCCAGGATCACCCCCTGCATGGTTTTTTCCCCCTAAAAGAGCAACCAAGCCCCCAAATGGGAGGCTAAGAAAGATATGTCCCTTTCCCTATTTTTTGGACAGGCTGTGATGTGGGGGAAACTAACCCCACCATCCCTGGGGGTCTGAGACCCCAAACACCCCTCCTGTCCCTGGGACACGGCAGAGCCCAAAGGTCCCATGGAACTGGGACTAATAGCAGCAGAGAGGGGCTGAGGAGGGCTGGTGGCATGGCCCCTCCCTGCCCGAATCCCAAGGACACAAGAGCATCCCTGGAGCAGCAAACAGGCAAGGTGCTGACAGGGAGGGCTGGGAAATATCCACATGGGATAGCCTCATGCTGTTTACCCATTTTCTCCCCTCTGTCTCCCTTCGTGGTGCCTGGGGACAGACCATAGTGCCTGTAAAATGGGTGACACCATCTTCACGCGTAGGGAAGGGACATCTCAAGGTCCTGAGCACAGGCTGTGGCTGCCACCAGCCACCTCAGTGGGGATTGGGAACACCTAGGGTCCTTGGCCCTGCATCCCTCCCCTATTCCCATAGAAGAGATGTTGGCTTTGACCTTCTGGGCAGGAGAGGACATCCACTGGTAGCAAAACTCCAAGCATGGTCTGAGACAGAGGGGGCCACATGTGTGCTCTGCTTTCACCAGATTGGATGGATTCCTCAGCATTGGGGCTCTTCATTGATGCCCACTCCCTGACTGGCACCCATGAGGGCTCCCAAAGTGGGTTCCCCTTCACCAGCCCTCATGCTTTTGGCCAGCCAGGGGGGGAAGGCATGAGCCCACTCACCCAGGGTGAAGGGACATGTTGTCCATCCTATGGAGCCACAGCTCCACTTGTCCCTGAGCCCCTAGCCCTGCACTACACAGGATGCCCAGTAAATCCTTACTTTGTCCAGTGTTTATCCAGTCACACTCTAATTTGAAATAAAAAACGCAGCCAGTAAAAGGCCTTTATAGCTCTTCAGAGCTCATAAACCGGCAGTGCTGGCGGACGGGGGCCAGATGATTGGGGGCTGCTCAGAAAATTTATTGCAGATTTTGGTAACTTAAACATTACAGCTCTGTGAGTCCCGGGACTGGTTTGCTGAGCAGCTCCCAGCGGCAGGGATGGAACAAGGGATGCTTTATTGGGGAAGGGAAGGGGGGGCTGACAGGTCTCACCCAGACCCACAGTTAACATCCACCCAGATTTAGACTGGCTCATTTTTAAGGCAAGGCTTCGCACAGACTGAATCCATCCTCGTGCCAGGAGGGAGTGTGTGTCCAGGATCCTATCCTCATGTCCAGAGCTGCTGGACACGAGGCTGAATCGCCCTGGGATGATGACAGCCCTCGGCAGCATCCCAGGGAGATGATGAACAGGACTGTGCCAGCACCTCCTTGTGCCAAATCCCTGGCTCGGTGGGTGACCTTGCACCAAGCCCTGTAGTGGGGCAGGAAGAGCTGGGATAGGCTGGCCAAGCTTGCCGTGGGAGTCTGTAGAATTTGGAGAGAATGAGAGGAAGCGGCCGGGGTGGGGAGCGTGCGAGGGAAGGCGGGTAGCAGGAGGGAAGGCATTTTTTCCTTGCCAGTGTCTTGGCTGATTCGGTGTGAACTGCTATAAATTTGTTCCTTATCTCTCAGGCCATTTAATGTTTTCATGAAAAGAAAATAGTCTGCAGGAAAAAAATCCCGCTGATAAAAGATCCCTTTGGCATTGAGAGGAATGTTAAATGTCTCTAATCAGCAGGGTCTGGGGCTTGGAGTGCTCCCGGAGCTGGCAGGGAGCTGAGAAGTTGTGGAGACTGGGCAATGCTTGGAGCAGACTCCCCCAGCACCCTCCCAGGTCTGGGGGGCAGTCGGCATCTGCAGCCCTGGGTGCCCCTTTCACTTAGAGAGGGTCCAGAGAGACCTTCACAGGGGACTCAGTGTCCAGTGTGGGATAACAGTGGCTGTGGCTGAGATGGCTCCAGCCACTTCACCCTGCAGGCTTCAACATAAACGAAACCAAATCCTGCCAGAGAGAATAAAAAGTGGGAATACAAGGTGCAAATTCTATGGGAGAAGAGATATGGATCCAAATCCTTCTTGACTGCTTCCCAAGGCCAGGCAGGAGCATGGGCTGTGCCAGGGACTCCCACATGTCTTTGCACCTCCAGGATCTGCATCCCTCGCCTGTGCCTGCGCCCCTGGGGAGGCCAGGGGAAAGCCCCAGAGGCCCATGTGGCTGGAAGCATTCTTCCCAAGAAAGCTGGCCCACAGACCAGCTGCTGTTTGGATTTACAGTTGCAAAAGCAAATCCTGCATGACTACTCCTTGGAACAAACCTCCTGGCCCCTACTGACCGTGCCCTTGCTCCTGCTGAGGACTGGAATTCCGGGCTGGAGGCACAGGGGTCACGAGCACCCCCCTCTGCAGGATCAGGTACTGCCTGGTTGCATTTCCCATGACTTATGGGCACTGAGCTGTATCCCTGAGGCTTCTTCCTTCCTCCAAACACAAGGTGATGCAACTGCTGGCATGCCACATGCTGGTGCATCCCTGACTGGGAGCATCCCCACCGGGTGTGTGGCTCTCTGAAGGCCATCCCACCCAGCAGCCTGAGGCCAGCAGAGCCACGGCACAGGGACACAGGAGACTCTGAGCTGCAGCTTCATGTCCAGGCTGGAAAACAAACAAGGCAGCAAAAATGTGACTGCAAAGGGGATTTTTCAGGGTGGGAAGGAATGGTTACTGACGACTTTCCTCCCCTTTTTTTCCCCTCTTTTGGTAACGTTTCATTTTATACTCCAAGAGAGCAGAAATGCCATTTCAAACGAAAAAATCAAACCCTTCTGTTTCAACACGCTCCCCAGCTCAATGTCCTCATGCACCAACACACCTACCTACCAGCTTTTCTCCCAAACACAGCCCTGGCCGAGCAGAGCCCATTTCCAGGCAGCGTTCCCCCTTGGCTTGTCCAGCCTGCCTCCCCTGCCAGCCCCACTCCCAGCCCCATCCCGCCATCCACATCTCCTCTCCACAGGCAAACACATTTTCTTCCACATCCATCACGTGGAAGTAGGATGTGCATTCTGGTGCCAGAACACGCACGGCCAGCTGCGCCAGCAGCGCCTGCACGGCTGCACAGAGCTGCTGCTGTGCTGGTGGATTGAAGTTGGCTTTTGTGGGACGGTTTTGGCTGTGCCTGGAGTGGTGGGGAGGAGCCAGGAGCTGGCACTTGCCATCAACACTGACCTGCTGAAATTGGTCTGGTGCCAGGTGTCTCACTCTTTGATTGGACATCTGTCTGTGTGCCCACTCTTGCCTTGCTGTGGGGCATTTTTGTGCCATTCAGAGGCAAAACCTTGTGTATTTTATAAAGCTGGGGGTTGCTTGGCAGTCTGGCAGCACCACTGGCATCACGACAGCATGGTGGGATGAGGACAGTGACTGTGCATCGGCCCCGGCCACCCGGCATCCTCCTGCCAGGGGTTGTGGGCATGAGGGTCCCAGGCTCTCGTCTCCAAAGTGCCCAGTGGCAGCTCCCCTTGGACTCCAGTGCAGCCCCACGGCCACTGCATTTCCTGCCCTCTGGAAGACCCCCCACCCGTCCCGCCGCCGTCTGCCTCTGACGCAGGCGGCTTCACTTCCAGACGGGTCGTGCTCAACCCGAGCCCCAGCCAAAAGAAAGCCCCTTTGTTCAGCTCAGCAAGCGGGGCCCATGCGCCGGCTGACCCCACTGACCTCCACCACCCGAAAACACAGTCCCTGCTGTCCCATGGGTCAGGGCAGACGTGAGGACAGGGACAGGGACAACCCCTGACACCCCTCCTTGGGTCAGGGTCAGTGCCCAGGGACACGGGCACAGGTCACAGAGGGTGCAAGGGCATGGAGCTGCTCTGTCCTGCCAGGAGGGATGGATGGATGGATGGATGGATGGATGGATGGATGGATGGATGGATGGATGGATGGATGGATGGATGGATGGAGAGATGCTCTACAGCCAAACCTCTCATCTCATGGCTTTTTGAGACAGGCAGAAATCACTGGGAAATCGTGGAGCTGCCAAGCTCACCAGGGTTGGATAGGGAGCGAGGCTGGTGCTGAACAAGCTGCTGCTAATGAGAAGCAGGTGGAGAGCCCGGCGTCACACCCCACCCAGTCCTCTCTCAGCCCCCGGGGTCAGCCTGTATTTTCTTAACTCCTGATTGCAGAGAAATTGGCGGCTTGTGTGCCCGTGGGTTCTGGTGTGCTCCAAAGCAAAGGGAACTTGACAGGACCTGGGTTTAGGTTTGTGAATGAGTGGAGGCTGTTTTGGCACTTTGCACCCTGGCTGAGCAGGGCACAGGACCCATGGGATGATGCCTGCCCTGATCCTGCTCCAGCAGGAGCATCCCAGTTGGGAATGGCAGCAGCCCATCCAACAGCAGTCAGTTCACCCCCGATTTGCATGCAGGAGAAGAGGAACCCTGATCTGCTGAGCCAGAGAGGAAATGAGAGCAGAAAAATGTGATAAACAGCTGTAAAGCCCAGCCCTGGCTCTGTGCTGCTCCCGCCGTCGCGGGTCGGCCCCTCAGACTGTTTATGGAAAGCCCAGTTTGCCGAGAAATCCATCTCCCGTTTCCTGTTGATCGCTGGGAGCCAAGGTCCCTCAGCCAAGGGCTGCCGCTGCCCGCGCACGTCTCGCTGAGAGGAAGGGGCTGAGCACAGGGCAGTTCATGAGCTCTCGGGGGCGAGGTAATGGTCCTCCGGGGCTGCAGTATCCCCTGGGAGCTGAGCAAAGCTCCCTGGTGAGACAGAGCAACCCCAGCCCTTCTGGGACCCCTGGGCATGGAGGAATTGGGAATTCTTCTTCCTCAGGCTACTCAGCACTGAGGGGGTGTGGGTGGGATGCTCACACCCACCTGCAGAGATCCAGGGCTGGGAATGTCCACTCGTTTCCAGCAACGACCCCTCCAGCCCTCAGAGTTCAGCAATCACATCCAAGCCCCCGGTCTGGGGATGAGTGCTGGCTCCCCACCTTCACTCCCTTCCTGCTCCTGTGACCCCGCTAGCGGGTGTGGAGGGAACTGTCGTCCATGTCCGCTCGCTCAAGGCCAGCACCATTGTTGGTGAAGCCGTGCCGGGTGGGAGTGGAGCCAGGCTGGGGCAGAGCCGGAGCTGCAGATCTTGCCTGAGTCATCAGCCCGCAGGAGCTGAGCAAGGCAGAGCCGGGTGCTGACCTGAAATCCAGCCGATTCTTTTCTCTGAATCAGGGCAGGGAGGAAGGGAAAAAGGCTGGGGGAAGGGGGGAGCAATGAGTGGGTTTTGGCTGCTCAAATCTCCCCTTTTTCCAACTACTCCAGAGAAAGACGGGGCCAAGGCAGTGCCAGAGGGATGGAGGGAGGCTACAGAGAGTCATGGTGGGGACAGACACAAGAAGATGACAGTCTGCAAGGAGAAGGAAGGGGCTGGGAGATGCCAGGCATATGTGTGCTTATATTTTCACTGGGCTCATCCCAACTAATCCTTGGAGGAAGAAGAAGGAGGGAAAGAAAGAGCTTTCCACCCCTTCTGCCAGGTCCCCTCCCTGAGCTGCAGTTCCCGTTGGGCGGGGATGGGGATGCTGGCCCAGCATGTGCCTGGTCCAGCTCCGAGCACACGGCCAAATCGGAGACAGCCCCCAGGGACAGTCCCATTCCAGCAGAGCTGGGGGCCAAGGGCAGATCTGGATCCTGCTGGCTGGGGAGGATGGCTGCACACCAAAAGTCATCTCTGAGTGGTCAAATGGGTAAAACAAGCCCATCCCATGGGAAGTAGAACCTCCCCTCCCCACACTGTCGCCTCCTCAAACCCCAGCAGCAATCGCTGTTGCAGGAAATCCTGCCTCCAGCCCTTCCATGGGGCTTCACAGGCCCCCCAGCAACCCAGCACCAGAGGCAGGGAGAACACCCACCCCAGACCCACCCCATCCCTACCCCTGGG
>WBMY01000389.1:17084-43017 GCA_013397315.1 Donacobius atricapilla
CCCTACCCCTGGGCTGCTCTCCACGAGCAGGGGGGGTCCATCAGCCCAGCTGGGGAGCTGGGGGACCATCACCCATGTGGTCACCAGCTGCTTGGAAACATTTCCCTGGCTCCGGGTTATATGAACAGATTTTTATAATTATTAGCCTTGGTAATTTACCGTAAAATATTTATTCTGGCTCATTCCAAGGCGTTTGATTCGTGTTGGGTCTGTAAGGCTTGTGGGGGGGGTGGTTGGGGGGAGGTTGGTGCATGGGGAGCCACGCGGCCATGCAGGGCTGGATACTCGCTCCCATCTTGTATAAATATCCATATGGATGTGTGTGGCCCAGGGAAGAGACCCTGGTGGCGGCCAGGATTGGGGGTCCAGCTCGCCGTGCGGCTCCTCACTCCCTCCTACTGCAATCCCAGCCACCCCAGCCCTGCGGGACACGGGCAGGGGAGGGTGGGGGTGATGCTCTGCATGGAGAAATGTGGGTGAAAGGACCCTGGCAAGTCCCAGTGAGAGCAGGCGGATGGAGGTGGCAGGGAGGGACGAGGAGGAGGGTCCCTGGGGTGGCAGCGGCGATCCCAGCACGCCTGGGTGGTCGGCAGGTCTGGGCTGCGGAGGAGGGGCTGGGAAGATGGGAGCTGAGATGGGCTCTGTGCCGGGCTGAGCCCCCCGTGCGAGGGCAGAGGACACCCGGAGCACCCTTCCCTGCCTGCCCCGGCCCTGGGATCCATGTCACGGCTCCCCAAGCCTCGGCGGCGACCCCCAGGATGCGCGGGGAGGCTCCAGCGATGAAACTCAACCCAGATGTGCAGCAGCGGGAACCCTTTAACATTTCCCTGCTCTGCGCCTGGAGCTGGAGAGCCCCTCCAACAGCCCTGGCTCCCGAGTTTCTACTCTCTCACTCCCCAAGTGTGCCCTGAAAAGGAGCTGCAGATGTTGTCCCAGGGAGGAACAAGGGCAGGGACCCACGGGGGATGCTCCAGCAGCTCTGGGCTGTGCCGGGATCATTGGGGAAGGCAGCAACCTGAAAGCACCAGCAAACAAACAGCACCGAGTCCCCACGGGGCTTAAAATGACAAGGAGAAGTATTAAAACGGTTGAAAACTACAGACTGTGTGGGCTGAGTTCCACCCCCACAGCAGTGCCAGACCCTTGGCAGTGGGAATGTGCTGGTACCAGCATGGGATTTGCCTCTCCGTGAGCTCAGACAAGTTTCATCAGCATTGACATGGCCAGAAGCTGGATTTGCTCAAGGAAAAGTTGCCAGCACAGCCAGAATCACACACATCTTGTCACCCTTTTCCCCCCTCAGAGTCTGGAGCCTTGTTTAGTGTCTGTCTTCACTTTTGTCTGGGGCACAGCATCCACTCACAGTCCCTCCTCATCCTCAGCCTCCTGACGTGAGAGGACACTCCAGCCTGCCTCCCAGCCTGCCTCCCAGCTGGCCCCTGCATTATTAAACCAGATCCTCCTTATCAGCCTTCATCTTTTTCCACTCATGCAAAACCTGCCTGGTTCTGGCTTTGCCCGGCATCGATACTTCCATCAGGAGCCAGAGGATATTGGGACACCCCTTTGGTGCTGCCCCTCAGTTCATCCCCCTGTGCCCCTGCAACCCCTCTGGGGGGGACAACCCACTGTTTCCCTGCTTCCAGAGCGCTGGGAAGCAGCCCCCACTCCCCCCGGGCTCAGAGCTGCTCCGACACCTGGTTTCAATAATCAATGGCGCGGGAAGGGACAAAGGCGCCTTGCAGGGAGCAGAGGGATGCAGGATGAGGGGCTGGCAGGTGGGGAAGGAGGGGGGCTGCAGGGCTGGGAAGAGGGGCATGCTGAGGCACCAACCCAGGAGCTCTGCTGGGCTGGAGGGGCCCAGCTGCCCATCACCCATCTCTCTGAAAAAACAGCACTCACAGAATGGGGTTAACTGCAGGCACAGGAAAGCTGGGGTTAATGGAAATCGGTTATAAGAATTTTCCCAGATGGAAGAGACATCTTTTTGTCATCTGTCCTTTGACATTTCAAGTCTATTTTGCATCCCCAGCATTTTGTGATTTGGGCTGTGACATTTAAATGGGCAATTTGTGTTTATGGTCTTAGGCGTTGTAAATATCTTATATATAAATGTCTTTGCATGTATAGGAGACATTCTATACATTTGTATCTTTGAAACAAGAGATATAAATCTTTACAGGAAAATGTAGATCTACAAAAACATTTATATCAGCTTTGTAGTCACAGGGTAGATGAACATGTAACAGAAATGCATTGACTTTTTCAGACACTAGGATTTAGTATTATTTTATCACAAAATGTAAATATGTCACTTCAAAATCGTGAGAGGCATTAAAAGAAATATTTTGCATGGCATTTATGAAAGGATTTGCTGACTTTCACTGTCCCCACCTCCTAGGCATCATCCCCCTCCAGTCACAGGTCCCACGACAAGGATGAAGCAGTGTCAGGGCTGCAGAGCCAGGGTCACGTCCCAGCAGCTTTGGGGGGATGCAAAGGGACACAGCTCCAGTGGGGCCTGGCATGGCCGCAGTCCCCTCCCAGCACACAGCACTGTGTGACACCACGTGGGGCCTCAGGAGGCTTTTGACTGCCCCAAATCTGACCTTCCGTGAGGGTCTCATCATCCCAGCAGGAGCATGACTGCAGCCAGAGCCTCACCAGCAGCACCTCTGTCCCCTCCCTGTCCATGACAAGACCCCCGTGGGAAGCCCCCAGCTTGGACAAAAGGGCTGTGGAAGAAGGCGAAGCCATTGCTGTGTTTACAGTCCTGCCACACTATGAAATATTTGCAATAGCTGCTTTTACCCTCACCTGGGCTGGGGACACTTTTCTCAGGGGAGCAGGGGGCTCCTCCGTGGTCGGGGATCTCTTATTCCCAGGGTGCAAACACAGACTGCTTCTCACTGTGAGAGAGCAGTTTCCATGGTGCATCCTGACTCCTCCATGGATTTCAGAGCCAAGGTCTTGGACAGGTCAGTGCTTGCTGGGCTTCGGCCCTTCTGTGTGCGTCTTTGGAGGAGCAGAGATGGGAGCTGGTTACAGAGATTGGGGAGGGGGGGGTGACAATGGGATTCCTTCAGCCTGAATCCTTGGCATAAACATTCTTTGATGGAAATAATTCTCATTTCTACCAAGTCTCATTGTAAAGCTTGATTTAAATGTCGAGGCTCAGCAGGTTGAAGGCTGGGGACAGCACAGAGGGCTTGGAGGAGGAACCCATCCCACCCATAAACTGTTGAGCACCCCCACCTCCATCTGCTTTGGGGAGCCAACACAGGAGATGGTTTCCAAGTCATCCAAGAGTTTTCTCTTTTGTCCCCCCGCCCACTCTGCTCACCAGATGATGGGAGGCACAATATCCCTCTGCAGGGGTTTGCATCCCAACAATTCCATGGAGCCAGGGCACTGCTGGCAGCAGGGCAGGAGGAGCTGGCTGGGGTGTACGTGCACCCAACTGCTGGCAATGCCACCTCATTCCCTAGGAAAACCCCCCTCCAACCCCTCCTTCCCAGGGCTGGGGGTCTTAAACCAAGTGAGGCACCTGGATCCAGGCCTAGTCTGTACAGCTCTGCTGGGGACAAGAGAAGGGCTAGGGGACCAGAAGTCCCTGCATTCAGTGGACACCCCCATGAGTTCCCCCACAGCCTGCAGCCAGCAGCCTCCAGCCCTGTGCCCAGCCAGGCAAGCCCTGCACCCTGCTGCCAGCATCTCTCCTTCCCTGCATCCCTCCTGCACACACCTCTCCCTGCCTGCATCCCTCCTGGCAGCTGGGCGGGCTGTGGCACAACCAGCATTGCCTGACCCCATACAAAGAGCAGCTCAGGCACAGCTGGGCTTCATCTCTCTCCTGCAGACATTTCCAGCAGGGATTCACTGGCACATTCCCAACAGCCAAGAGGATACAGGACACGTTGGGGCATGGAAGTGGGATGTGTTAGGACAAGGATACAGGACGTGTCAGGGCACGCTGCAGGATGAATCAAGGTGCAGGAAGCAGCCATCAGGGATGGACCCAACCCCACAGCGGTTTGTGGGCTGGAAAGCCAGCCCTCACCATGGCCATCGTGGTCCTGGCTGCAGGCTGGGGCTGCCAAGGGCTTGGAGCATCCTCATCTGCCCCTCTGGGAACCTCAAAAACCTGCTGACTCCCACTCCCTGCCCCATGTAGCTCATGGAAGCTCAGAGCTGGGCAGGGGCTGCCGTGGGGTCTCCGTAGGAGGCTGCAGGACAAGGCTGCAGCAGGGAGAGCCCCGACACCCCTGGCCACAGCAGGGGAGCAGTCCCGGGGCATCAAGGGTTTGAGTCTCAAGCAGGGATGGGGTTCTTCTGCTCCTGGGGCCCTGCTGGCTGCAGCTGCCCAGCCTCTGGCCCTTGCCCAGCCCAGAAAGGATTTTGCCAACTTTGCACATTTTTGGCAGAAGCTAGAAAACGTCACTGGTGCCAAGGCGGGTGACAGGCAAGGGGAACAGATCCTCCCTCACACAGGGCTCTCCTGTGGCTGTGGGAGGGCAGGGACCTTCTGACCCTCCTGGGCATCCCATGGCCATGGCATGGGGCTGAGCTGTGCTTATGACCCTGTTAATTAACAAGCAGTTAATTCAGGACTAAGCTGAGCACCAGCTGGGACCACCTGGGGCAGCCCTGGACCAAGATGGAGGTTCCCTTGCAATCATCTGGGGCTGGAGGCCAGCCCCAGACACTGCTTCTTCCTGGGCCTGGGGACACAAGGAAGGAAACCACGGTGGGTGCAAGGCCTGGATGTGCTCCAGCAGCTGGGAATTAACAGCCTCCTCTTCTGGGCAAGCAGCTCCATGGTTCCCCCGTTCTCCCCCTGCAGCCCCCTCTCCATCCGGCGGCTCCTTCGGCACCACACATCGTTTGTCACTCGGACAGGTTCAAACAAACCCGTCTGGGATTAATTAGGCTCCGTCTTCGTTTCCTGCAGGGCTTCGCAGGGGCCGGGCAGTGGAAGGCGGTGGGGAGGCAGCAGACAGGCGGGCAGGCTGGGGCAGGCAGGGACTGGATAATGGGGTGGGGGGAGAAGGCAAGCAGGGACCCCCAGCCCCCCAAATCCCTCCCCAGTGCTAACGCAGTCGGGGCTGGATGCTGTCCCGGGAAGCAGAGGCTGTGGGCGCTGTGCAGTGTGGATGGATGCAGGACTAGAGAGCTGCTGCCACCTCGTGTATGGAGAGCTGCTCCCACACACCCCCCTGCTAACCCCCCCCAGAGATGGGCCCAAAGGCAGCCAGGACTCCCAGGGGCAGGGCTGGACCATGCCAGCGAGGAGAGACACAGGCAACAACCAGCAAGTAAAACCAGAGTCTCCCATTTATTAGCAGTTGGTTCAATGGGACCTTACACCAGTGCTTGGGAGCCTCCCCCAGCACAGCCTCCATGGCCCCACATGCTGCCACAGGGGCTGCTGTGAAATATCCAGGCAAGAACGCTGCTGCCAGCAGGGCCCCTCATATGGGAGCGAAACACATTCACCCCACTGCCCTGGCCCCACTCCAGCACCATCCTGGGCATTGCATCCCCTCCCACGGAACTGCTGCCATCCCACATCCTGTGGGGCAGCTCCATCCAAGGGGAAATGTGGGCCCTTATCCTGGTAAACCCATGATGGCTCAGTCTCATCTGCCAACAAATCCCAGGGCGTGGGAGAGGCTGCAGCTCTATACGGCACCACTGGTACAAAGACATGTCTCCCACTGGGAAACCGTCCCGTTTCCCCACTGACCTTTGTCCATGTCACGTCTAACAACCAAAGAGACCACGTAAAACCCTCGGGGTTTAGGTACAAATTCTGGCACTGAAGAAAAACACCTCCCTGCAAAAAGGTGAACCAAATGAACAACCCCCCCAATCCCCATAAAACCCAACATTATTAAAATACTTTCGTTTTTAGTATTCAAGAGGTTTGAAGTTCTCAGCATTCTTCTGATTGCCGTTATCCCAATGTCTGTTGTGCCCCCGAGCTCTCCTCCATGCCAGGGTGTGCTGGGCACCACTTGGCTTTACCACAGGAAATACCACATGTGTACAAGATTGCAGGATGGGCTTGAGCATACTCGGACCATGAGCATACTCGGACCAGTATGAGCATGCTGGGACCAGTATGCCCAGACCAGCATGCTAGCCCCTTCTCCTGCTAGGCCACATTCCCACCACACTGCCCATGGAGGGGGAAGCCAGAGGTTGAGGTGCTTGAAAATTATGAAAGAGATGACAAAGAAATTGTGCCCCAGTCTCTGAAAGAAAAATCCACCTTGTTCTCAGCTTTTCCAAGTAGGTGCTGGGGGAATCCAGCAAACTCTCCTGTTTCCTGCCATGGGGCTGAAGGCAGGAGTGGGTCTGGGTTCCTCTGTGCTTTGGGTCTCCATCAGGTCCATCCCTCTGCTCCAGCTTAGCAAAGTCACCACCAGTGCACCCAGAATAGCTCCTCCACCCCTGGACCAGGAAGTGAGGGACAGCTCTGGTGCTGCCCTCGGGCCCAAGGCAGTTGGAACCCACTTTGAGCAGAGAAAGGGGGAACTCTTGCCACTTCCCTATGCCAGAGCAGGGCAAGAAGGGATGAGGAATTAAAAAAGAAAAATAAAGAGATACAGCTGTGGTGCAGGCAGAGAGGTGAGAGCACAGGGATTGCAGAGTCGGATCACTGCTCAGACAGCCTCCAGTGGAGCCCTGTGCTCCAGGGGGTCCTCTCCAAGCCTCTGGTGCAGCCATACACTCCTGGGGGTCCCCTCCAAGCCTCTAGTGATGCTGTGCTCTCCTGGGGTCCCCTCCAAGGCCAGGTATTGCTGAGAAGGTCCTGCTGGCACAGGGTCAGCCCCGCTCAGGTATTGCTGGGGGGTGGCAGCAGCAGCTACCTGGTGCTCTGCAGCTCCTCCCGCAGCCAGGTGGGCAACGTCTGCCCCATTTTGTACAGGAGCTTGGAGAGCTCTATGTTATGGTCCCTGTAATAGTCCCGCAGGAAGGAGCGTGACTGCAATAGGAGAGCAAAGAGGAGCATCAGGGGACCAGCCTGGAGCCTACCACCCCAGCACAGCCCTGCTCAGGACCAGCCCAGCAGGCTTTCTGCATACTCACATCTGAATCCATCTCGGGGTACTTCCTGCCTTTGCTCTTTCCCAAGCATTTCGTTTTCCCTCCATCCAGAAGCTGACACCAGAATCCTTTCTTTGGATCAAACCTGCAAATCAAGAGCTCTGCCTCAGCCCTCTTATCCCCTTCACACCTTCCACAGACATCCTGTCCGGCAGGTCCCACTGCTGTCCAGCCCTGCACAGGGCACTTCTCCACCTCAGGAATCTACAGCCCAGCTAACATCTTGTCATCAACCCCCTGGTACAACCCCTTGCAGCTGTGCAATAAGCAGTCTACCCAGGCTCATTCATTGCCCTGTTGAGGGAGCACAGAGTATACCTGGGTTTAATTACCATTTTCTGTGACACTTTTGTCCCTGGATGCCCTCAAGTGCCCCACAGCACTTGGGTGGACACATATAGGCAAGCCCTGGCAGAGGTAAAGTATTATTTCTCCAGGAGCCCTGGAGACTTCCCACAGTGAGGTTTAATGGAAGGCTCAGAGCAAGGTCACACCCACAGAGGTGCCACACAGCCGGCAGCTGTTCTCAAGAATGTACGAGGCGATGGAGTGCCAGGGCTCAATACCATCATCTGTGTCACAAATGCACTCCTGAATTCTGCTCCAAGAGCCCAGGGCTGCTCTTGGGCTGCTTGGAGTGACCTCATTGCACTGTCTGGATAAGTCTCAGGCAAAAGCTCAGCCTCATCAAAATCAACAGCAGATCTGTGGAGAGGCCCAAGGCTGGGGGCTGCTCTGGGACAATGCTGGGTGTCCCCAGGGCAACCCACAGCATGGGAGCAATGGCAGGGTGGAGGAAGAAGTTGGGGGAAGGACTCACGCCAGGGTCTTGTGATAATCAATGAAGTTGGTCACGCCGAGGAATTTCTGGACCGTCTCCATCACTTTGGCGGGTTCAGTTCGGAGCAGCTTGCCATCCAGCACCAGGATCTGAAGGGAGCAAGGCAGACTGGTGAGGTGTCACTGGCTCCCAGCCCTGCTCTCCTGAGGCAAGAGGACACCTTTTCCACACCTTTGGTCATCTCGGAGCCAAATCTGCCACCAGCCTGCACAAGGACACCTGATAAATATCAAAGTGCCCTGGTGCTCCCTTACACTGGATGTTGAAAATGAAGTGCAACTAAAGCCAGGGCCAGGACCCACCCAGGACAACATCAGAGCTTCTGCTCAGGGCTACCCAACCCACAGGCAGCTGGGATTGCAACACAGCAATTACACTAGGAGCAGGCAGCTAATAAGACTTCATAAGGTTAATCGACAGTGGAAAAATCATTCAGGGATTGATCCCATACTCTCCAGCAGTGCTGCACTGTATGGGTCACAGCAGGGCTGGCATCCAGCTCCCATTTTCCCTGCAGACAGCTTGAACTGTGGGCAGCTTCACCTGCTATTTTTGTCCTATTCAGTGCTGTGGTGACACCAGACAGGGCAGCCCCAGGGGTCTGTGGCCAGGAGTGAAGGTTAGTGTTAGGTGACCCCGCAGAGCCACCCACAGCCCTCTGCCCCTACTCCCTTTCAACCCTGTTGTGACAACCCACACAAGGATATCTTTGTATGTTATCCATCACCAGGCTCCCTTCTCACACAGCACCTCCCCTCTACCCCTTCTCCAAGTACTTTTACTCCTCTCCCCATGGTTTAAAAGGTGTAAGAAAAACAGCTCCCATGGGAACAACTCCCCGACGGACCTTGGATCCAAGATCTCTTTCCCCCACATCCTTGCTTGGGTGAGGGCTCTCCCTGGGTGCTGCCACTGCAGGATTGGGCTGCTGCTATCCCTACCTGGTTGGCGTGGTAGCTGTTGAGCCAGCGCTCGATGTGGGTGGCGTACCAGCCTGGCACCAGGCAGCGGTTCTGCAGGGTCCGCAGCCTCGGGGCGGCCTCGGGCCCCGCTGTGATCACCTCGTGGAAGGTGTATTTCAGGGCAACCGGGTCATCATGAGCTCGCTGGTGCTGTCAGGCAGGAGCAAGGCAGGTTTGGCCCCAGAGTAACCCAAATCCTGGGCTGCCCATGAGGTGCAGCAGCTCCTAGGCCACCAAGACGTGTCCTCGTGCATCATGTTCAGCCAACCAGCATGGCATCCGCAGTCACCCCATGTCCCAAACCAAGCCCCTTGCCCACTGTCCCACAGGAGTGCCCAATCCAGGGGAGAGGCAGAGGCTCACCTGATACCAGGAGTAGGCTCTGTCTGCAGGGTTGATGAGGATGGTGATGATTTTGGCCTTGGACAGCAGGGCTGCAGCTCGCCGGGGAGCCACTTCAGAGTCAAAGTAGTTGGCACTTTTCTCAAAGTAGAAGTCAGAGGTGGTGTTGGAGGGGATAGGGAAGAATTCCATGTACCTGGGGGAGGCACAGTGTGAGGCTGGCAGACAGGCAGCACAAGATGGGCCCAGCACAGCCCTCACAGATGACATCTCAGACACTCAGAAGGGAAACCCCACAGCACCACTGCTCCTCTTCCCAAAACTATGGGCACTCCCAGCACAGTCCCCACAATACAGAGACCCACCAGTCAATGCCCTTGTGATAGTTGTGTCCATTGAAGAACTGTATCTCCTCAAAGGTTTCTGAGCTGGGGTAGTTGCTGCTCAGGTCCGGGTGCATCCCCAGGAAGAGATAAAGGGCAGTTGTTCCTTTGGACAGACAGAAAGAGGGAGTTGACACAGGTCAAACCTCCCTCAAAGCTCTGCTTCAGGGCAGAAGGGCTGAAAGAGGCTCTTTGGGAACGTGGGGGCCCTGTGAAGCCTCCCAGCATGCTCACAGCACTGAAGGTGAAGGGAAGCACCTGTTTTTTGAGGCCCGATGATGAGAAGCTTTGGGAATCGGTCACAGGTCTTTTCTTTGGACCAAATGTCTTTGTGTCGTTTGTCTTCACAGGGATCCTGAAAGAGAGTGTGGAGGGTCAGAGGCAGAGCAGCCTGGATGGGACCCCACCCCACTGCTCAGCCCCTCCAGCCTGAGCAGACACAGGGAGGCCACCCTTCTCAGCAGGCAGGAAAAAGACCAGGTTTATCAAGAACTCCGTTCTGGCACTGCCTGCAGAACCAGCCAGAGGTGAAAAAACACTGCTTACCCAGGGAATCAGAAGGAAATCCAGGTTGGAAGCTATCTGAGGCTCAGAGCAAGGCCAGCTATACCCCTCTACCCTCTCCCAGCACAATAAACAGGGTTATCCCCCTATTATAGGCACAGGGGTACCTGCCACAGTGGGTCCTTCTCCTCGGAAAAGATCTGGAAGTATTTCTGTGCCAGCTGCACAGGAGGCAATGTCTGCAGCTTCAAGTTGGTCCAGGAGTTGAGGAAGCGGACCAGGTGCTTGAAGGTGTACAAGCCCAGGCGGTCGTTGCCGTAGTTGGACAGATGAGTCATGAAGATGCTGATCTGAAGCCATGAGGACAGAGCAGGGGTTAGTGGAGCCTCACCCGGCAGCCATCCCACAAAAGGCCCCACCCTGGCTGAGGACACTGGGGTCATCTCCCGCAGCAGTGCCAGGACAGCTCTGCAAGACACCTGTCTGTCTCTCCCTGGGCAGTACTTACAGGGTTCAGGAGGACAGTCAGGAACAGTTCACCCCCGTTGATGATTTTGTCCAGCTCACTGGAGCCACCAGGGTATTCATTGTAGAAAATGGTGTGTGTGAACAGGCCACAGGTTTGCCGGGGGAGTACCTGGAGCAGGAAAAAAGATATGCATGGAACAGGTGGAAGAGCCAGGGCAATGAAACGGCCACATGGCCTCCTCCAGGCTTTGAGAGCTGGGTCTCCTTCCCTTCCCAAGAGAAATGGGAAACCTGACCTCAACCCCTCAGAGGCCAGGACCAGTTCCACTGCCCCTCACAACCCTTGACTTGAATCCATACACAGAAGGGAAGGATGTGGACAGACGGAAAAGCCAAAAACTGTCCTCACACAAGCTTCACCTGTGCAGGATGAGCAAGTGGGAACAACCCCCTCAAACAGGAACTGCAAAGAAACCACCTCCCGAGGTTCTGGTTTTGGTGGGGGAGGCAGGAGAAGAGAAGCAGCAGAGACAAAGCCCGGCACCCACCATGATGCCATTGTGGATGAAGCCGCGGCGGTAGCGAGCGGGTTTCAGGTGTGGATATTCCTCTGTGCTCGTCACCCTGATGGACCAAACCTGCTTCCAAGCCTCGTACAGCTGCACGTGGACAGGGTACACGCCTGAGTGGTGAGGGGCCACAGCGTACCCCATGTCAGTGGGGATGCCATGTTCCTGCAGAGAAGAGAGTGTGGAATGGGTGACTGTGGAGACGCCAGAATCACAAACCAATCCCTCTCCATTCCCAGTTACAAACTGTCTAGTTGTTCCTCTGGAGAGCAACCAGGGCAAGGCTGTGCCTCTGCATCCTCTCCTAAGCCTGGTTATCTCCACAAAAGGGAGCCCTGGAGCAGCCATGCTGGGCGGATACCCACTCCTCTGCTTCATTCAGACCGTCCTCATCCCTGTCTTCTGCTGTCACCCACAGAACAGCCACAGCCAAGCTGTTGTGTGAAGAGCGAGGAGGTACAGCTATATAGGACTGTAGATTGGTTTAAATCAGTAGATACAAAACAGCCTGGAAGTTCTGAGCTGGAACACTGCCCATCCTAAGTATGAAAGGTCTGGTCTCTCTCTAATTAAGCACTTATAATTATCAGATAATAAATTCAAGTTAGGTTGAAGATCCCTCTCTTAGGTCACAGGATCCAATTATTAATAGGTCTGGCTTTACCAGTTTGGATTCAAGACAGATGTCAGTCAATCACAGCATAAACTGGTGTCAGTATTACACAAAGGACAACCCAAAAGGACAGAGAACCCCGGGCCAAGCTGAAGGTCAGAGCCTGCCTTTACAACCAAACATGTCCCTGACAGTTCAGCCTGTAGAGGGAGTTTCCATCAGCCAGAGCCTCCTAGCACAGCCACCGATCCAGGATCCCACATCATCAGCCAGAACAGATTCACACAGTGCCAGGCTGAGCATCCCCCTGGGCTGCACCTCTGCATCCCCACAGTGCCAGGCTAGGTGGGCATGGCTGCAGGACACAGATAGGGTCTCTCCTTGAACAGCCACTGGGGCACCTCACTGCCACAGAAACAAGTTGGCTGCTGCAGATAAATCCTTTACCTCTAGGTACTAGAGTATAAATGGATTTACCCAAACAGCTGCAATAGGGGGGACGTGACTTAACATCACCAGGTCCTTCTGCTCCAGCAAGCAGGGACCATTCCCTGGGCATCTTCTTTGCTCTTCTTCTACCATCCTCCCCTCACCACAAGCAACCCCACTGGCAGCATCTTACTCACAACAGCGAATTTCTTGTTTAAGGTCATTTGCTCGGCGAGAACTGATTGGTTGTGGAAGAGGTGAGGCTGCATGTGGCTCCACATGTGGGGGAACCACCAGAACTCCTTCACGTAGGACAGCAGCAGGTCATCACCTTCATCCTCAGCATCAGTACCTGTGGCATGACACTTGCTGTCACCACTGAGCACGGAGAGCTGTGTGTGCAGCTGGGGCAGAGCGAGGGGCAGCCCCTCCTGGTGGCCAGGTGATGGAAGGATAGGGTGGGATGCCTGAGGACTCTTCTACAGCCCCAACAGCACCCTCTTGGAGCACCAATTGGTGCCCCAGCACCAGCTGTACAGCACCCCAGGAGAAGCAGTACCCTCCTCACCTGTGTGGAAGAATTTCCCTGAGTATCCCAGGTTGAAGGTGAAGTTCGGGATGTGGGTGCGCAGCTCATTCTGTGTGTCAAACAGTGCCTGGGAGAAGGGGAGAGAAAGCAAGGTGTCCTCAGCGCATGGCCTCAGGGCTAGCTGCCACATCAGGCAAGCACCAATGTCCCTGAGCATTCGTAGAGAGGCTCTCAGAGGAACAGGGGTTATTCTGAGGGCAGGAAAGTTCATCTCTGGAGCATCCCTGAGCAAGCACAAGTGTCCAGCCCTGCCCACCCAGCCAGGAGAGCACATACACACCTTGACATCTTCCACCTTCATGCGTGTGCCCTCCTTGCCCACAAAGATGTCATCAATGTCCACCAGGATGTAGCGGTCAAGGGGCAGAGACAATCTCTTGCCCGTCAGGAAGGAGACAGAGTCCACAAAGACCAACTTGTGCAGCCAGAAGTTGAGATTGTTGCCGAAAAGCACCCTCTGAATGCCATCGTGGAGGCCCAGGTCCTGCATCACAGTGGTGTGCAGTGCAGCGTCCACACTCATGTGTGGGATGGACTCAGCTGACTTGGTCTTGGCCAGGAGGACGGGCTCGTAGGTGGAGTGGTTGGACTGGAAGACAGTCCAGTCCTCCCCGGGGAGCACACCCTTCTCCACCTCACTGGGGCGCGTGATGTAGAGAAGGGGTGACTTGGGGTTGATGTTGCAGTCCTTCAGTGCCAGGTTGGAGTGCAGGAAGAGTGGGAAGCCCTTCAGTTGAGCACTCAGAAGGCTGTTCTCATTGGCCTGCATGAGGAAAACGGGAGCTACAGAAGATGGTACACTGGGGATAAGGCAGGGGCTCACAAGGAACACCAACAGCCAAAGTAACAGAGGCAGCAGCTCATCACCCCTAGAGATCCAGGTTCTGGGTTCCCCCCTTCCTCTCTGGAGCACGGGGTGCCCTCGTCCTGCTCATGTCCTATGTGCAAAGTGCCCCAAGGCTAGGAGCCCTTGGGCAGGAGAAGGGCTGCTGAGCAGAATACCTGTTCATGCTTTTGGCAAACCCCAACAAGGGTCACTGCTGGAAAACAAGTCTTAAAAGTAACTGGGCTGATCCCAGAAGTGTGTTTTTTTCCTCAAAATCTCCAAAGGCCATGCTGCCCTTCCAAAGGGAGAAAGCTAAGACAGAGCCCTCTGCTAGAAGCCTGTGCCCCACACCAACTCACGCTGCTTGCAGAATGCGTGGGGAGGGCAAAGTCCCTATGGGGCAGCAGGACACCAGGGCTCACATCTGGCCTGGCCATGGATCTTGGTTTGCCCCATGTACCTCCTTACCTTGAAGAAGCCGATGATGCCCACACCATACTCCACACAGTACTTGTCCAGCAGCTCCCGGTTCCAGGCGTCCAGGTTGACATACTTGAGGATGTTCTCGTAGATGATGAGCGCAAAGCGTCCCCGGTCCTTGTCGGTCAGCGTGGGCATGTCCCCCTTCCCCGGGGCAATCTCTGTCCTGTATTTAAAGCGACTCGACTCCAAAATGGCCACAATCTCCTGGCCCAGCTGGGAGTAGAGGCTCTCCACGAAGACCAGCACCAAGGGGTCCGTGCGGGAGGAGTCGGCCACCTTGAGGGTCTTCAGTGGCAGCAGGCGGGAAGGGGCGACCTTGGGCTCATCGCAGTCTGGCCCCGCCACGTCCCCAGAGGGCTCCAAGCCCCTTTTCCACCCATATAAATAATAAGCAGAGACGAAAACACTGAGCAGGCAGAAGGCAAAGAGCAGGAGCAACACCACCTGCGGAGAGAGCTGCCAGATACCCCGCCTGGCCCTGGCCAGCACAGTCATCCTTGCATCCACTGGGTGAGGTGGGGTGCCTCTCCCCTGCCCACCCCCTCCCCTCACGAGCCCCGGGGAGGGGAAGAAGCAAGCAAGCAACCAACAAAAAATTAGGTAAAATCAAACTGAATACTACTAATAAATTAAAATACTAGCAGGCCGCCTGTGCAGGCTCTCTCCCCTCCAGCAGTCGGGTGTCCCTCGCCGTCTGCTTCATGTCACCATGGCAGAGGCACCAAGAGTCCCCTTGCCGAGCCAAAATTCCTGTGGTGATGGCGGCAGCAGCAGCAGCAGCAGCTCCATGGCCTCAGCAGGGCGAGAGGGTGGCGGGCAGCCTCGGTGTGGTTGGTGGTGGGAATGTGGACATGGTGGATCCCTGCTTCCCCAACTCCACACGGCACCCTGAGAGAGAGAGAGGTGGGATGAGAGGGCAGGGACAGTGCCAACACTGCTGCTGTTATTTCTGCCAGCGTGAAAGCCTCAGCAGAGCCCTCACAAGCTTGCCAGCATGCCAGGGCTTGCCACAAGAATGCCGTGAGCTCCTGATGGTGCCAGGGATGCAGTGGGAGTGCGGTGCGCAGCCGTGCCATGGGGTCCCAGCTGTGGGTGCACCTGGAGGGCAGGTGCATCACCAGAGCTATGGAGGGGAGCCCTCAGCCCCCTGTGAATCTCTGGTACCTCTAGCAGCTGGAGAAGCAGTCTCGTTCCTCCCTGTGCCCAGCAGGAGCTGCACTCTGCCAAGGAGAATGAGGGGTGGTCTGAGCCCCCCACTGCCCAGCTCGGCTGGCAGGGAGGGACACGGGAGGGACATGGGGAGCCTGCCAGCTGGGTGGCTCAAAACCAAGCCAGGAGCTGCCAGCCAAGGTCACTGAGATGGGCATGTGGGAGTGTCCATGTGGAGCCAAAGGAACCTTGGGAATATTTTTGCCTTCCCTGTGAAAGGCTCATCTAAAAAAGAAAAGGAAAACAATGAGCACTGCTTGCCAGAAGGTGAAGCCACCTGGGGGAACAGACCGATGAGGCCAATGTGTTTAAAGAAAAAAAAGTGACTCACAGCACTGTCCTCAAACTCACTACCAGTGTTGGGGACAAGGGCAGGAGTCCCTGCTCCTCCCAAGGAGAGCTGCCTGTGCCCTGCCAGCCCCGTGGCTGAGCACCCTTCCTGCTGACACCAGCCAGGCTCCTAACAGGATTAAACGTGGCCGGCTGAGCGGCACTGTGGATTACAGGCTGGGGCTTGGCAGGGTAATCCTGTCATCCCTGCCCTTCCCAGCAGCAACTCCTGCTCCAGGCAGCGCTTCCCAACCCTGCCGACATGGCACTGCTTCAGCCAGGCCCCATAGGTGCTGCTGGCAGCCAGTCTCCTTCCAGCCTCCGTCACTGTCTCCTCCTTCACCACCTCCGCAACACACCAGCAACCTCCCCATGCTGGCTGCACTGGGCATGGTGGAACAGCTGCGTTTTTTGGTTTATAACTTATCTTTGTGCACATGGATGATTTCCAGACTCGTCCAAGAGAGATGCATCTTCTCTCCCTCGCCCCCCTGAAGTGTGTCCTGCCTGCTCCACCTCACTCCTTCTGCCCCTCCTGCATCCCTGAGACAACAGCCCTGCTGGGGTTTTGGGACAGGGCACTTCTCCAGGTCTGTTGATTTTAGTGATGTGTTTGTGCAGAGGGAGTCTCCTTGTTTAGGGATGCAGAGAGCTTGGAATGCATTATCCATCCTGGTTGTGCCATCCAACTCCCTCTCCATTTCTTTCATCTGCCAGGAGCAGTGGGTGCTGGCAGCTGCATTCCCACTGTGACAGGCAGGCAAATGGCAGCAGTGAGTTTGATGCCAAGCGCTGGAGCCAGCAGCTGATGGACAGGACCATGTGTCCATCCTTGCACCACCCTCCATGAAACAGGGAAGAGGGCTCAGCACCTACAACACCTGCCATTTCCAAGGGCGCTTCATTAGTCCATTCTCTCCTAAGAGCTTTCCATTACTGGTAATTAGTGACCAGGCTTTGGAGACAGCATCTCCAGCCAGATGCTGGCTGAGTCTCCCCAGGCTGCCACGTCAAAGCCTGCCCAGGCAAGGGGTGCAGCCAGCACTGGATCCCCAGAGCAGCCAGGTGTAAGCTGGGACTGGGATGGCAGCATCCCGCCCCAAGCACCTGCCAGCGTGGCAGGAAGCAGGCAGGAATCCTGCTCTGCCAGTTCACTGCCAGAGCAAGCCTCCATGGGGAGGATGCCGAGGGCTTTGGGGCGATGCTGCAGAGTGGGGATGCTTCTGCCCAGGGCTTTCCCGGTGTAAGTGGGTGCTGGCTGCATCCTGCCCAGCAAACCCCTGCACAGTGGTGGGAGAGCTGACAGCTCACTGCCAGAGAAGAAAGCAGGTTCATGCCCAAAAGCACAAAGTAAGTCCTTGAGACCAACAGCTTTTCTAAAACAAAAACGGAAACAAGATGGTAAAATTTAAAAAACCACAAGACCTGGCAAGGTGACAGCCAGGGTCAAACTTCCTTTTAACCTGATTTTTAGATGCTGCTCAGGTGCCTTTTAAAACCACAGTGGTTATTTAAAAGGCACCAGCTGGAAATGTCAGCCTGAGTCCCACTCACAGACCTCAGGCCCCCAAAATCAGTGCTGGCAGGCTCCCATCACTGGGTCGGTGCTCAGTCACAGATGCACATCAAGGACTCCAGGAGAAAGAACCCTGAAAAATGCTCTTTTCTCATGGGTTTCTGAGCAATGCCCTGGGCAAAGACTCCACTGGAGAAGAGGCTCAGTGAGGAGGCTTAGCCACTGTGCTCTTAATCCGGCTGCCCTGACAAACACAATCAGCATCCAAGCAGCTTCCTGGCGTGGCCAGGAGCCCAGAGCACCCTGCAGAGCCGGATCCAACCCCAGGACGGGCAGGGAGTGCAACCAGGGGACAGGGATGCCCTTTACTATCAGCACCTCAAATCTAAGAGAGCTGCAGGAGGAAGTGAAAAACGTTTGAAAAGCTTTTGAAAACCCAACCCCCGGTGCAGTTTGGGGATGGTGGTTTCCCACTGCCCAGAGTTATTTTCCACAAATACTGCCCGGGGAACCACTGCACCCCAGAAAGTCAGGGAGGCACCAGATGAGATGAGAGGGAATGAAACCATTTCCATTAGTGGCTTACAGCACTCTTCCTTTAAATACCAGTGAGATTTTGCAGGGATGCACTGGAAGGATTAAATATAAGCAAGGAAGTGCAAACAGATCCGGAAGAGAGGGAAGGGTCAGTGATCCCAGAAGACAACCACAGCAAGGTTTGATTTATTGAGGGGTGGAATAGGTCTGGCTGCAGGTGCAAGCAGTGAAGATCAGGCAGTTCACAAGTCCCATCTGCTGGATAAATCAACTGTCCCAAGCCCATAGCCCAGAGATGAGAGGTGAGCTCAAACTGACGGGTGTGACAGAGCAAGAAACTGCTCACACATTTCCCTTGCACCACTTTGGAAAGGGCAGAAGCAGGGGAGCAGGCTTCCACTGTCATGCAGAAGACACTCCAAGATTTTGTGCAAGAACCTCAGTCCCCAATTCTAGTAGCTCCCAAACCTCCAACATTCAGCCCACAGAGATGAAGCCACATCCTGAACATCACAGCCAGATGGGTCACCCTGCTCCTCTCCTGCTGATGCCCTTTGGGTGGGCACCCCTGCTTCTCACACCTAATCACTGCAGGGAGAGACCCATCACTGCTGGGTAAGCACCTTGTCACCACCATGCCAGCTCCACTTCTCGATGCAAGCCAGCCCTGGGGGTTAAGCATGGATGGAGGAGGATTTAGAGGCAGGATGCTAAATTGCATTGCACAGCTCAGCGATTTGCAATCACTCCTGCTCGCTCCAACACTTCCCTTCCCCTTACCGACCACTGCAGGGAATGTGGACAGATCAGCCCCACCTACATGTCTGCTGCATCTCCCACTTGAAAGCAAAAGGCTACTGGAAGGTCTAAATTTGGCCAGGCTGGGACTCAGGCCCCCAGCAGGCAGACAGTGCTCATCCAACCCCACCTTCTGTCTCTCCCACACCTCAGGCACCCTCACCAGCACCCCCACCAATCACCAAGTGGTGTCCTGCAGCCCTAGGAATCAGCACTACCTGTAAAAGATGCACAAAAGGCAGTCAAACTATTATTAATAGGTTTAAATTCCCTCTAGAGGGAATCCCCTTCACTCACTGGTAATATTTAGAGGGCTACGATCTAAAACCACTGAGCTAAGCACGTCCTTAGAGAGGAGATTAATGCCATCACATTATTCAAGAGACAACTGCAAGCTCAAGACAGGGGAGTTTGCTTTGAAAATGAAAAAGTAACTGGCATGAAAAAATGGCCTTTAAACACCCACCTCTGCACCACTGCCTTTATCAGCTCTAAATGACAGTGATCCCAGCTAGGACTGGAAATATCTGCAGACATCTGGAAGCACTGGCAAGAGAAAAGAGCTATCTCAGGGTGTGAAGGACCACTGTCTGTCCCTGTCTCCACCTACTCCCTCCCCAGCCATGGCTGGACCCGCTGACCAAGAGCAGGCACAATCAGGAGATGACCTCCTTTACTGTGGTGCATGGTGGTGTGATGATCCCATCAGGAGGCTCCTGCAGCTGGGGCACAAGCCCTGTGCCACAGGAGACAAAGCCGTACAGCCCAGGAAGAGAAACCCAGCATAAAAACTTCAGCCACTGCAAAACCAAGAGTTTCTCCTGGTGATCCCCACGTCCTGACAGCCTGAGCGAGCCTTTAGGATGGGCCCAAGAGACTTGGACAGAGTTTACTTGGATAAGCTGTAGGGACATCCATTTGTCTCCTGCCAAGCTGCAAAGCCTGGGTGCAGGAGCTGGGGAAAGGGATGTGGAGCAGAGAAGGGAAAACACCGAGAAGGACACAGAGGAGCAAAAAGGAGCTTGTCCTAGTCACCCACTTGCCAGAGGTTTTGTAATGCCAGATAAGGAGCATCTTAATGGTAGATTACATAGGCTGCTTAAGTGCTTTGCAAACAGTAGTTACAACCTACCAGGGAGAAAAATACCCTGCTCTGGGAGAGGGACAATCCCAGTGCTCCTTTCCTGAGGACACCAGCCTTCCAAGGGTGCCCAAGAGGTGCCAAGCTAAAAACGGACAACAGCCCCCGCAGCTGACCTTGAGACAGGCAGTGACGGGCAGCCACTGGCGCTGCTCCCACTGCAAACCCACCTGGCTTGGCTTCTCCCCTTCATGCACAGGCTGGATATGATCAA
Source organism: Donacobius atricapilla (assembly GCA_013397315.1). Classification (NCBI taxonomy): domain Eukaryota; kingdom Metazoa; phylum Chordata; class Aves; order Passeriformes; family Mimidae; genus Donacobius; species Donacobius atricapilla. Next base: position 36,952 of record WBMY01000389.1, read on the forward strand.
ACACAAGGGAGTATCAGGAATACTCATCCATGATTTATAAAGTCTGGAGAATTTCCACCCCAGGAGGCCTACAGCAGGAAAATCCTCCCTTTTTCTCAGCTCTTTTTTGTTAAGAACTGATTTATAGAGCCCGGCCAGAAATGAGCAGTTGAAGCATTCACCTGGATGGCTGAACCAAGCTTCCCCTTGACACCTCACTCCCCTCAGGAAATAAACCTCTGGCTCTGCCTGCCCTCCACCTTCCTGCTCTTGCAGGAAAGAAACCAATATGAGCAATGAGCCCAGTGAAAGTGGTTAAGAATTTTCACTTTAAGAAAGTTATTTTTAGTCAAAGTGTCCAGCTCTGGAAGAGGCATTTCTTTCAGCCAGAAAGCCCTGTAAGCACTTTAATTTTACTGCAAAAGATAAAAGTAACATTTTTCTCAAGTTTTCTTCAAAAAACAACCATGCAAACAGCTCACTGCCTGCAGAGGGATGAAAAAGTAAGGTTCAGTGTGTGGCATGTATATGCTGAATTTTTAGGGGAGAAAAAACCTGCATAACTTTTTAAAAAATCTAAATCCCTAAAAACTGGGTAAGGTTTCTGGAAGCCCGTGATTAAAACTTTTCATGGCAGAGCAGCTGGCAAGCCCAACCGGTGGGTTTCTAAGACCAGTTCTTGCAAATCCATCTCAAACCCACAACCCAAGGTCCTGTCCCTGCTAATCCCCATTTCCTACCCCGTTCCCCAGCCCCAAGGTGCCCCAGCCCCATCAATGAGGCTGTACAGAGGAACCCTCTGCAGAGGTCACCCCACTTCTGATCCTGGGGCACCTGTGGCTCCCACTCTCCTTGTCCTCAGCATCCTGATCTGGAAGAGCACCTCACCATCTCCCAATACCACATGAAATCAGTCTCCTCCACAAACTAGGCCAGCAATTAGCAGCAGTCATTAGTTTTCCAATGCCCCAGGGACACTGGGGTTGGGCACTGGTTGATCCCTCGGCACCGATGATCCCCAACACCATCCCAACAAAACCCCCCACAGGCCAGGTTATGGTTTGGGTTGTGCCACTGCAGCCTCCCCGCCAAAAAAAGCTGAAGCCCTTCACAGGTGACTCCTCCTCAGGGGTATTTTTTGTCCTTGAATCCTTGGGAACAGCCTCAGAGCAGAGCTTGGGGAATTCTCCCAAACCTTAATTGAAAGAGGCGCTTAACGAGGAGAGTTTCTTTTGTCTGTTAATTGAAACAGGTTCTTACTGACAAGACTCTCCATGAATTTTAAGTGGGTTCGCAGGGGGAAAAAATCCACTCAATGAATTGGGTTTTCCTGCTTCGAAATGTGCCGTGTCGGTTCCTGTGGCTTTCCAAGCACCCAAGTGCCTTTCTGGATAATCAGGGTCTGAATCCCGAGTATTTAAAAAAAAAAAGGATGAGGGGAAAATAATCTCACATGCATTCTTGTATTTCACTGGAGTGGCAGCTTGCCCTCTCACAAGCGGGTCGCACGAGGACTCCTATCCAAAAAAATCCATGGACTGAAAGTCTCTCAGTGCCACCTTTTGCTGCCCTGACACTTGGCTTGGCCAGACTTTCCCTGCAGAGATGCTGGTCCTGCCACAAGTGTGAGAGTGGCACTGGATCTCAGAGAGCCTTGAGGCAGCAGTGATTCCCTGTGCTCCACCACGGCCGCACTGCGAGCCCCAGAGATGGGCCAGCTGCTTCCTTTGCTTGACAGCTTCCCAAGTCGGTAGGAGAGCAGAGCCATCCTGCCACAGCACTGCCAGCTGTTCTGGGGAGCACAGGCTGCCCTGCGAGCGCTAACCTGGCCCCAAACCAGCACTTTTGCAATGCAGAATCCATAAAACCACATCATGAACCAGCTCACACAGAGCAACCGACCCCCCACCAGTGCCCACATTCCAGAGAAATCCCTGCAAGGATGGAGCTGCTCCCTCCTCCCAGGAGCTCCCCGGGATGCTCCTGTCAGACCATATCCATCCTGCCTGATGCTCCAGCGCTTTGCTGAGCTGCCTCTGACCTCCACTTCCCTGCAGTCTGCCAGGACTGACGCTGCCAGGAGCCCAAAACACCCGCAGGGCAAGGTGCTGGCAGCCAGTGTTGAATTAGAAGTCAGAGCAGCCCCCTGTGACGCGTGTGTGCTCCTGCGATGGCTCCCGGGGTGGCAGGTCCTTTGGGAAGGGCTGGGCAGCACACACTGACGCACAGGCAGGACGCTTCCAGGGCCAGCATGCTCCAAGGTCATGGCCAGGACAGGCTGGATGTCAGATCTTTTATTAGACCAATGGACACAGTTGGAACAAGCGACACATTTTGGCCGCACAGGCATTTCTCAGGCCCAAGCGCACATCTGTTTTTTCCTAAAGGTATTAGTTAGGCTAATAAAAGACATTACCTCTGCATGTAAACTTTGTCACCCTTAAAATGTACCAGAGGCTGCAAGGCTCAGCAGCCCAGGGAAAACACAGGGAGGAGGCACAGAGCACAGGGGACACTTGCAAGATTTGTTTGAAAATTTTTCACCGCCTGGAACAGCACTGGCAAAGATCACAATTGCCCCCAATAAGCACAGCTGCTGGCATCTGAGATGCCTCTTGCCTCCCCTATTTCCAGATCCAGGTCTGAGGCTGCAGGAACCTAAAGGCATGTCCAGGGGAAGTATGCTGCTTTGGTTTACCTGCTCAAGCATCAGCCCTGTCCTCTCCTTCTCCTCTGCAGGGGCTCCAAGGCAAGCAAATGCTTGAGGAACCAACCTGTCATGCCCCACCTGCACCAACTCCTTCCCTCCTGGCCTCAATCCCACTCTCCGACGTAAATCCAGGAGACCAGCAGTGTACCAGCACAGCAAGGGATGGATCAAGGCCAGCGGAGGAGACAGAAAATGCCCCGAGCCAAGTGTCCAGACATTGATAGCACTTGCAGCCATACTTCAGGACTGTGTGGTTAACACTTTTTAATGCATCCCTTTTCTTTAAGAGCTCCAAGACCTGGGGCTGCAGGGCTGTACAAGGCCGTGAAGAGGCAGAAAGCATTGGGAAGGAAGGGGAATACTTGGTGGGGCGCTGACAAGTAGCTAGAAGGTATCTGGGTTTTGCCAAGAGATGGGAAGCAGAGCCAGGAGAGCAGCAGGTTACCCTGAGGAGAGCAACATCCTAGGGGCTGTCATCCTTCCTAGGCTGACCCAGAGCTCTGGGGTGAGACACACATCTCCCATTGTGGCAGAGGGAGCTGAGCTGGACATCCCTCACCGTACATCCAACCCTTAACACGCCCAAGCTTGGAGACAGGAGATACTTCTTCCCTGCTTTACATCAGTGAATGTAAATTCCAAAATATTTTTGGTTCTCTGGCAGAAGCAGGACAACAAGGCAGAGAGAGTCTTGATCTCTCCAAGACAATCTCCATTTCCACAGCTTTGACCAGATCAGTAGCAGGGCTGAACTCAGGACATGCCCACCATAAATACCAGGGCAGTTCCTCTTGGGATGCCACCCACTTAGGGATCTCTGGACCTTCCTAAACCCCTTTAGAAAGGCTTGCTCCACCTGAAGGTAGTGCAGAGGATCCTTTCCAGGGGCAAAAGGCTGCAGCAAGGTGCTGCTGGTTTTGGGGAGGACGTGGGAACCAAGGTGCTCCCAACCCCAGACCCCTGGCCGCTGTCACACACGGGATTTATAGCTCAACACTGATTAGTCTTCTGCAAGCTCTGCCACTGCAGTTGGTGGCCTTTACAGGAAAACAACATGAATCATAAGCTGCAGGCCGCCAACTCTCCATGTCCACAGGGTGTGACTCCAGCTCTTCCAGGGGTCTGGCACGAGGGCTGTCCTACTCCTCCACACCTGGGGACGGGCACAAAGTGGGCACAGGGGGCACCATCTCCCGTTGGCACCTGCAGACTGGTCACAGCCCCCAAGGTTTGTAGGATGGTCTCAAAAAAGCAGCATCCCACTTTCCTTCTACTCAGGTCCTCCTGCCCCTGTGTCAAGTTCCAATATCGCCAACACACATGTGACAACAGCAAAATGCAATGCCACCACCTCAGCCAAAATCATCCAGGGAAGTCAAGGGCTGTCATGAGGTCCTGAGGTTGGAAGGGTTGGAAACATGAGTGAGACAGACTGAAGTCCCTGTCCTCTGAGGCCATAAAGCAAACACAAAACATAGGAACTTAGTATCTTGCTTCTCTAGTCTTGAGTCCTAACTTTATTCAGCAAGCTCTAACTCAACAGCCAAAAATAAAAACACAACTCATTAAGGTACATCTAGAAGGTGGAATTACACACAAAAAAAAGCCCTTTTAAGCAAAACCCTCCATGCCTCTACCCCAGAGTACAAAGAGCCAAGAGAGCAGCTCCATCTCCAGTATGAAGTCAAATCTGGCCAAGATGGGGGGACCACAGCCCTCCATCCTCAGCCCAGAACCCAGAGATATCCCAAAATCAAACCTGCTTATAAAAGCCTGCGGAAGGAGACAGGCAGGTGCTGATGGTGACACTCTGCAGCAGGGACACACTCGGCTGTGCCATACTTCACCATGACACGCTACTGAAGAAAATATGAGTCATTCCCTCTTCATCCCAGCCTGGCTTTTGACTTATGAGGTGTCTTCTTCCTTCAGTTTAAATTACCACCAACAGCGTATTAAATATGTCCTGTTCTACAGTACTGGCAGAGAAGGGGGGGAAAAACCCAAAACAACCTGTCAGGAAAAGTCTGTTTGCCTGTATGTTGGTGGGATGGATTTTCCAACCTCATCCAAACAAAATCATACCAGAGCCACCTGCTTCCCAAAGGCACAGGAAGCAGGAAGGGCTTTGTGTGTGTGAGTTTCCCTAACACCACCCGTGTCCCGTGCCAGCAGCTCCAGGTTGGAAGGGGCAAATTTGGGGGCTGCATCTGGTGGGGTGTCATGGCATGTACTGAGGCTGGGCAAAGTGACCTTGATGGGTGGCATCACCCATGGCTTCCCCATACCCACACATGGATGTCCCAGCATGGAGGGGCACTGGGAAACGTGAGCTTTGCCTTCACTGTCCTTGCCCAAAATGAACACTGACACAGGCAAAGGGAAGATGCTTGGCCATTCTGCCAGAAGCCAACAGTCCTGGGGTTTATTTTCCTGCCATATCAAGCCCTGCACGTTTTTTCTATTGTTTAATTTCCTTCTTCTCCACCCACGGCAAGTTCACTCAGAAGAGAGGAACTTATTTCCTATTGAATTTGTCCTAGTTGTTTTATTTGGAAAAGGACAGCTTCCTCAGCTGTGGTCCCCATGTGCAGCCGAGGGGAGCAGGCAAAAGGCTGCTCACCTCCTCATCTTCACCAGCCAAGCCCCAGTAAAAACCACTCTCAAGATGTGAGTTAACAAAGATGCTGCTTTGCTGCAGGAAGAGCTGCTGTTCCAAGGCTGCTGGTGACAAAGGGGCACTGCAAGGCGCTGGTTTCCCAGCCCTGCAAGCACTGTTAGTGGGAAGACAATCATCCCCATGGTGTGTTGTGGCAGCAGCTGGCTGGGATCACGAGATAGGAGAGTCCCGGTGCTGGGATATGACTGCAGTACGGGGAGGGAGCACCAGCCTCGATGGGAAGCAAAGTCTACCAGGTGATGCCAAAGGTCACCCAAGCTGGAGTGGCTTCTGTGCCACCAGGCATCAGGGGCTGCCCCCGTCTGCAGGGCACAGGTTGCCTGTGCGGTGGCAGAGGCAAACCCCAAAGTCTTGGGGAGATAATACACACAGCTATGCACGAGAGGCCCAGGAGCTCACCAGCGGCGGAGAAAATGCCGGGACCTCTTCCAGAGGGGGTGGTGAGGTGCTCCACAGGAATGCCAGCCAGGCTGGGCAAGCCGTGCCATGCGCAAGGTGTGCAGCTCCAGGTGTCCTGGCCGCGCTGCCCCCGGCTGCTCTGGTCCTGCACGCTTTTAGTTACCACCACTGGCACTCCCCGGGAGCGGGGACGCCCCAGGCCTCGCACCCCGCGCCTGGCGCCGTGCTGCAGCTTGGCCGCGAGTGCCCCTCGGGCTGCCCGGGAGCGGCGGGGCCAGGGCACCCCGGGCACGGCGCG